>OY740787.1:86728798-86892059 GCA_963514005.1 Raja brachyura
TGTGTGTGTGTCTGTGTGTGTGTGTCTGTGTGTGTGTGTGTGTGTGTGTGTGTGTGTGTGTGTGTGTGTGTGTCTGTGTGTGTGTGTCTGTGTGTGTGTGTCTGTGTGTGTGTGTGTGTGTGTGTGTGTGTGTGTGTGTGTCTGTGTGTGTGTGTGTGTGTGTGTGTGTCTGTGTGTGTGTGTCTGTGTGTGTGTGTGTGTGTGTGTGTGTCTGTGTGTGTGTGTGTGTGTGTGTGTGTGTGTGTGCGTGTGTGTGTGTGTGTCTGTGTGTGTGTGTCTGTGTGTGTGTGTGTGTGTGTGTGTGTGTGTGTGTGTGTGTGTGTGACCGCTCGACTGGAAGCTGAGAGGAGAGCAGGATGCACAGTGAGATGTCCGTGCGTTAGTCTGGACGTGTCAGAGATACTTCCTGCTGCTCCCGCACGAGTGTTGGCCTCCGTCAGTGTGACCAACTGTGAGCCCGGGCGCAGCCTCTTCCTTTCCGCACGGGTCTCGGCTCTTGGCAACATCGCTGCACGCCGGCTGACGCACGCCGAGGATTACTAAAGCGCCACATCTCATTTGCTCATCGCGGTGAAGCGGTGGCGCAGCGGGTAGAGCTGCTGCCTCACGGAGCCCACAGACCCCCCTGGTTCGATCCTGACCTCGGGTGCTGACCGTGTGGAGTTTGCACGTTCTCCCCGTGAAACCGCGTGCGTTTGCTTCCTCCTGGTCCCTCCGTTTGCTGACGTGGGTGAATTTGGCCCTCTTTAAATCGACCCTGGCGTGTACAGAGTGGGTGAGAACTAGCGTGAATGGGTGATCGATGGTCGGCATGGACCTGGTGGGCCGAAGGGCCTGTATCCATGCTGTATCTTTAGTCATAGTTTCAGAGAGACAGCAGCTCTAGCAGCTGTTGATAGAACGTTATAGGAACAGGCCCTTCGGTCCACAATGTCTGTGCTATGTCTTATCTGCCGCCTTTCCTGAATGTCCACTTAAGAACTCCACAACGCAGTCTCTTCAGGAACAGGAACAAATTCTGTTACGTGGACTACCACCTCCACCTCCTCTGTGTCCTGTAACCTAGAGCCAAAGATCAGAAGTGTTTCATTGTCACTTGCCCAGTTATTCAAGATGTTGTAACTATCTTCACTATCTCCGATATCGCCCACTTTAGAGCCATCTGCAAAATGAGTAAGGGTTTGATATTAATAATTAATTTTTCAATGTTGGAAAGACCTCATCGCATCATAAAGTCACACGCATACAGCGAGGAAACAAGCCCTGCGTTTCAATTTGCCCACGCCGACCAACATGCCCCCATCTGCACCAGTCCCACCTGCCTGTGTTTGGCCCGTATCCTTCAAAGCCTATCCTATCCTTGTACCTGTTCAAGTGAAGATAGACACAAAAAGCTGGAGTAACTCAGCGGGTCAGGCAGCATCTCTGGAGAAAAATAATAGGCGACGCTTCCTGAGTCTGATTCCTTCCTTCCCATCCCTTCTATCCAGAGATGCTGCCTTGTCCAGCTGAGCTACTCTGGCATTTTGTGTC
Source organism: Raja brachyura (assembly GCA_963514005.1). The sequence continues at coordinate 86,730,332 of OY740787.1, forward strand.
TATCTTCAGTTTAAACCAGCATCTGCAGTATCTTCCTACACACTATCTGTCCAAGAGTCCCTGTAATGTAACGATGCAAGGTTATTTTGACATAGTGAATTTGTGGAAGTCATTCGTGATGTTACACCCTTCTTGCTTTACGACTGGTTACACTGGAGGCTAAACATTTCCACAGAATTCAATGGAAACATGTAGTTAACAGCCCAGGGCTCGTTGCCTGAATTCCCCCGAGTTTAAATCATTATGATTGGAATGACTTGCATTTCCTGTTATGAGTTTGGATCGCGTTCTCCACGGCATTCGCCAAGGACTTTGTTTAGATTCAGACAATATTTTGATTCCCTTTGAAATGACCTTTTTAAGTATATTCCCAGTGAAGTAAAGTTTCATTTTTATATTGATCATCAAATCCAAACCTCAATAGTGAAAATAAGCGATTTAGTTTAGATCAGAGATATGGCGCGGAAACAGGCTTTTCGGCCCACTAGGCCCGCACCGACCAGCGATCCCCACACATGAACGCTATCCTATACACGCTAGGGACAACTTACATGTGTACCAAGGCAGTGAACCTACAAACCTATACATCTTTGGAGTGTGGGGGGAGACCGAAGATCTTGGAGAAAGCCCACATGATCACGGGGAGGGACCATTAGAGGGAGGGGGGGAGAACGTGCAAACTCCGTACAGACAGCGCCCGTAGTCGGGATCGAACCCGGGTCTCCGGCGCTGTGCCATCCAACTGAGACGACATTACTTGTAGGGAACTAAGTACCACGAGGTTGTGAAATGTTCCGCAGAGTTACATGGGCGCATTGCTCAGCCCAAAGGTGGATTTGTTTTCTCGGGAACGTCAGAGGTTGAGGGGAGACCTGATAGAAGTGTATAGAATCATGAGCGGCTGAGAAAGGGTAGACAGTCAGAACCTTTCTCCCAGGGTGCACATGTCAAATGCTCGGGGGCGTAGCTTTATGGTGAGAGGGGGAAAGTTTAGTTGAACTTGGCATCTTATATGTTTCAATGAGATCCCCTCTCATCCTCCTCAACTTATAAAGTTAACAGGTGTGTGAATCTTCCAGGAATCTTCAAATGTGTGAATAGGCCTTCGTGGAGTAAATAGGAAGGACTTCATCCTTCTGCAGCTGTACAGAGCCCTAGTGAGACCACACCTGGAGTATTGTGCGCAGTTTTGGTCCCCTACGTGGAGGAAGGACATTCTTGCTATTGAGGGAGTGCAGCGTAGGTTCACCAGGTTAATTCCCGGGATGGCGGGACTGTCGTATGCTGAGAGAATGGAGCGGCTGGGCTTGTACACTCTGGAGTTTAGAAGGATGAGAGGGGATCCCATTGAAACATATCAGATTGTTAAGGGTTTGGACGCGCTAGAGGCAGGAAACATGTCCCCGATGTTGGGGGAGTCCAGAACCAGGGGCCACAGTTTAAGAATAAGGGGTAAGCCATTTAGAACGTAGACAAGGAAACATTTTTTCTTACAGAGAGTGGTGAGTCTGTGGAATCTTCAGGTCGGTGGAGGCAGGTTCTCTGGATACTTTCAAGAGAGAGCTAGATAGGGCTCTTAAAAATAGCGGAGTCAAGGGATATGGGGAGAAGGCAGGAACGGGGTACTGATTGGGGATGATCAGCCATAATCACATTGAATGGTGGTGCTGGCCCGAAGGGCCAAATGGCCTACTCCTGCACCTGTTGTCTATTGTCTATTGTCTATTGAATAGTCTGCACATTTTTCCAATCATACGCAGAGAGGCATGCAGCACAAAGGGACACTCAACCGATCTATTCCCCTCATGATTTGGTACGCCTCTATAAGATCACCCCTCATCCTCCTGCATTCCACGGAATAAATTCCCAGCCTACCCAACCTCTCCCTGCAGCTCACGTGCCAAAGTGAAAGGAAAATGAGGGGGAACAGATGTGGGGAATGCCACCCAGAGTAGAGGAATCAAGAACCAGGCGACATCGGTTTAAGGTGAGGGGGGGAAGCAAGAACAGGGTCCTGAGGGGCAACTTTCCACACAGAGGGTGGTGAGTGTATGGAACGAGCTGCCAGAGCAGGTAGTTGTGCCTGGGATTAGAACAGCATTTGAAAGACATTTGGACAGGTACATGGATACTAGGACGGGCTTGGAGGGATATGGGCCAAACGTGGGCCGGTGGGGCAAGTGTGGACGGGGCATGTTGGTCGGCATGGGCAAGTTGGGCAGAAGGGCCTGTATCCGTGCTGTGTGACTCCGTGACCTTTGCCGACACAGGGTGCCGAGAGCAAGGGACTGCCACAGCGCAGGCACGGAGCATTATTTTGAAGAAAGTGGAGTGTGCATCTCAATTTATTGAAAGGCTGCTAGCAGAGCAGACAACAGGATGCAGGGTGGGGGGAGGGGGAAGATACGTGATCCATATCCTTTGGTTGGGAACAATAGTTTACAAGATGCAGATGCTGGGGGACGTGCTGGTGGTCAGAAGGTCAGAAGTGATAGGAGCAGAATTAGGCCATTCGGCCCATCAAATCTACTCCATCATTCTACTGCAGTTGTACAGGGTCTTGGTGAGGCCACACCTGGAGTATTGCGTACAGTTTTGGTCTCCTAATCTGAGGAAAGACATTCTTGCCATAGAGGGAGTACAGAGAAGGTTCGCCAGACTGATTCCTGGGATGGCAGCACTTCCATATGAAGAAAAACTGGATAGACTCGGCTTGTACTCGCTGGAATTTAGGAGATTGAGGGGGGATCTTATAGAAACTTACAAAATTCTTAATGGGTTGGACAGGCTAGATGCAGGAAGATTGTTCCCGATGATGGGGAACGCCAGGGGTCACAGTTTAAGGATAAGGGGGAATTTCTTTAGGACCGAGATGAGAAGATCATTTTTCACAGAGTGTGGTGAGTCTGTGGAATTCTCTGCCACAGAAGGTAGTTGAGGCCAGTTCATTGGCTATATTTAAGAGGGCATTAGATGTGGCGCTTGTGGCTAAAGGGATCGGGGGGTATGGAGAGAAGGCAGGTACGGGATACTGAGTTGGATGATCAACCATGATCATATTGAATGGCGGTGCAGGCTCGAAGGGCCGAATGGCCTACTCCTGCACCTAATTTCTATGATTCTATGTTTCTATTCAATCATGGCTGATCTACCTCTCCCCCTAAGCCCCATTCTCCTGCCTTCTCCCCATAAACCCAGACGCCCGTACTGATCAAGAATCTATCTATCTCTGCCCTAAAAATATATCCACTGACTTGGCCTCCACAGCCTTCTGTGGCAAAGAATTCCACAGATTAACGACCCTCTGACTATAGAAATCCCTCCTCATCTCCTTCCTAAAAGAAAGGAATGGTAAAAAACAAATTTTCAACACTAAACACAAGCCAGATAGGCCACAGAGGGCAGCGGAGGCCAAATCACTGGATGGATTTAAGAGAGAGTTAGATAGAGCTCTAGGGGCTGGTGGAATCCAGAGATATGGGGAGAAGGCAGGCACGGGTTATTGATTGGGGACGATCAGCCATGATCACAATGACTGGTGGTGCTGGCTCGAAGGGCCAAATGGCACCCATTTTCTATGTTTCTAATAGTCTTTAAAATATTACAAAGCACCCTAAGATTTGGTTATAGCCCTGTAGGATAGTTTGTGTGGACTTAATACTTACGGAGAGGATTGAAAGCATGCAACAGAACAGTGGATGTTATCTTGTATCTCTAAAATAAGATGTGGTGCTGGAGTGCATTCTGCAGATTCCAGCGATGGGATCGAGAGGGCCAAGCTAACAGCGGGGTGGAGGGGAACAGATAAACAAACAACTCTGACCCGGGCTACCCGGATCAGCTGGGAAAACTCTGTGCTGGTGAGAAAGCCAGTAAAACCTTCAGTACAACACTGACACAGACATGTATATCTTTTAAATCATTAGGCACGTCCTTTTATTCTGAGGTAGACACAAAATGCTGGAGTAACTCAGCGGGACAGGCAGCATCTCTGGATGGAAGGAATGGGTGACGTTTCGGGTCGAGACCCTTCTTGCGAGAGATGGAATGGGTGATGTTTCGTGTCGAGACCCTTCTTCAGAGAGAAGGAATGGGTGACGTTTCGGGTCGAGACCCTTCTGCTTTTAATCTAAGGCTCTTCTTAGGATTGAAGGGTGGAAGGTGGCTCCTGTAAAGTGGTGCCTCTTGTGCACTGACTCTGTGCTCCACTGACCTACACACCTGTGCCAGGTAGGGGTATGGGGGTAAAGGGCCTGTCCTACCAGCATGCAACTCTATGCGATGAACGCGATCAAACTAGAAGCGGGGGCCGCGCGGAGGTCGGGTGATCCCCTGTACAGGGCCGTTCCCACCAGCATGCGCCCGCATGCGGCAAGCGCGACCTAACCGGCAGCGAGGGCCCGCGCGGAGGTCGGGTGAGTGGCGCAACGCGGCGCAAAGTGAGGCGAACTTGGAGCGAAGTCTTAAAGGTAAGTTCGCCAGGACAGAGAGGGGCACACAGAGAGGGGCACAGAGGCACACACACAGAGGGCCACGAAGCCACACACAGAGAGGGTCACGGAGCCACACACAGAGAGGGTCACGGAGGCACGATGTCGGGGCGGTGTGTAATGCGTCGAGGCGACTGCGAGCCGACAAGCCGTTGCCACGCGGAATTTTTGAATGCGGTCAGTTTTTCGGAGCCCCGCGCGATGTCGGGACGAACTCCGCACAATTCCGCACGGCTCCGGCGATCGAAGTGGGACCGGCCCCACGACGCCGGACGGCTCAAGCGACCACGTTAGGTCGCGCTCATCGCATAGAGTTGCATGCTGGTGGGACAGGCCCTTTATCCAAGGCAGGTGGAATGTCGAGTTGCGATCATAATCACATCAACCACAAACCTCTTAAATTGTACTCCGTAATGATGAACATATGTGGTATAAATGTCAGGAAACTTATCCTGGCCAATGGCACTAAATGTGCTACCTTACAGACTCACTGCCTTGAAGAGGTTAACAATCATTTTGTGTCCTTTAGGTTTGGAAAGGTGATACTTCTGTTTTTAATTGTATTCACATATTTGCATTGGCGGGGAACAGTGTTGCTCTTTCAGTTGGAGGAATTTAGTTAACAAATAACTTCAGAAGTTCTTAAGCTATAGGAGCAGAATTAGGTCAATTCGGTATCATCGAGTCTACCTCGCCCATCAATGTTGGCCGATATATCTTTCCCTCTCAACCCCATTCCCCTGCCTTCTCCCCATTACCACTGACACCCGTGCCAATCACTGCTTTCAAAATACCCATTGTCATGGCTTGAAGAGGAAACAAAGCTCCTTAAATCGACATGGAAAATCAGCAGAGAAACAGGGAACTGCAGATGCTGGTTAACAAAAAATGTAGCAAAAAGCTGGAGTAATTCTGGGAGAATACGGATAGGTGACGTTTCAGATCTGAACAATTCTTCAGTGTGATTGACCGGACTCAAGAAGGGAGAACGACCTGAAACGTCACCTATCCACGTTCTCCACAGATGCTGCCTGACCCGCTGAGTTACTCCAGCACTCTGTGAAACGTCACCTATCCACGTTCTCCACAGATGCTGCCTGACCCGCTGAGTTCCTCCAGCACTCTGTGAAACGTCACCTATCCATGTTCTCCACAGATGCTGCCTGACCCGCTGAGTTACTCCAGCACTCTGTGAAACGTCACCTATCCATGTTCTCCACAGATGCTGCCTGACCCGCTGAGTTACTCCAGCACTCTGTGAAACGTCACCTATCCATGTTCTCCACAGATGCTGCCTGACCCGCTGAGTTACTCCAGCACTCTGTGAAACGTCACCTATCCATGTTCTCCACAGATGCTGCCTGACCCGCTGAGTTACTCCAGCACTCTGTGAAACGTCACCTATCCATGTTCTCCACAGATGCTGCCTGACCCGCTGAGTTACTCCAGCACTCTGTGAAACGTTACCTATCCATGTTCTCCACAGATGCTGCCTGACCTGCTGAGTTACTCCGGCACTCTGTGAAACGTCACCTATCCATGTTCTCCACAGATGCTGCCTGACCCGCTGAGTTACTCCAGCACTCTGTGAAACGTCACCTATCCATGTTCTCCACAGATGCTGCCTGACCTGCTGAGTTACTCCGGCACTCTGTGTGTTGAACTGAATCTTCATGCAGCATCTGAACACCAGGGTAGGCTGGGTATCCCATGAGCCCATCATTCACACCTTTTTCCTCTAACTTTTCCAATCTTGACAGGTCCTTCTTGCTTTTGTCGCCTATCTCCTTCGCTCCTTAGATGCTGCTGCACCCGCTGAGTTTCTCCAGCTTTATGTGTAGCCCTCGATTCTGCAGCATCTGCAGTTCCTTCTTTAACACTTCTTGCTTTCCTGTTGTGCTTTGTAATTAAGAATGTTTAGTTTAATTTTATTTTATTTTAGGGATAGAGAGTGGAAAGAGGCCCTCCGGAACTCCAAGTCTGTACTGACCAGCGATCACCATTCACGCCAGTTCCATCGTACATTATAAAGCCTATTTGCAGAGGACAATAAACCTACAAACCTGCATGTCTTCGGAGTGTAGGGGGGAAACTTACCAAATCGTGAAAGGCCTGGATAGAGTGGATGTGGAGAGGATGTTTCCACTAGTGGGAGAGTCTCGGAGCAGAGGGCACACCCTCAGAATAAAAGGACGGACCTTTATAATGGAGATGAGGGGGAATTTCTTTAGTCAGAGGGTGGTGCATCCAGGAAATTGGCCTCCACCGCCTTCTGAGGCAGAGTATTCTACAGATTCACCACTCTCTGGGTGAAAAAGTGTTTCCTCGCCTCCGTTCTAAATGGCCTACCCTTTATTCTTAAACTGTGGCCCCTGGTTCTGGCCTCCCCCAACATCGGGAACATGTTTCCTGCCTCTAGCGTGTCCAAGCCCTTAATAATTTTATATGTTTCAATGAGATCCCCTCTCATCCTTCTAAACTCCAGAGTGTACGAGCCCAGCCGCTCCATTCTCTCAGCATATGACAGTCCCGCCATCCCGGGAGTGGTGGCGCTGCGAGCCGGCTGCCTCGCCTGCAGTGGGTTTGTTGTTTCGGCTTTTTTTGTTTTTTTCAGTATGTCCAAAAGGATGTTTTAGTGTTTCTCTGTATGTCTTGTTTGGAGGGTGGTTGGGGGGGGGGGGGGGGGGAAATAAGGGGAAACCGTTTTCAGGCACCTACCTCGACGGAGATGCAACTTTCTTCCTTGTTGCTTCTACGCCCCAACGCCTCCTCGCGGCCTCACAGCTGGTTTGGTGCGGCCTTTCCCGGAGTCGGGCCCAGAGTTTCAGCGGCGGTGCAGTGGGGACTTTACAGTGCTGGACTTACCTATAAGCTAAATAAGCTATAGCTTAGGGCCACACACCCTCAATTTTTTGAAATATATTTTAATGTTATCAATTTTACCTGAATTTCTTTAGAGAAGGGCCTCAAATTCTATACAGCTTAGGGCCTCAGCAGGTGAAAGTCTGGCCCTGGGACTTTAACATCGCGGAGCGGGCCGATCCCTTTGCCGGGGGTCGCTGGAGAAGCGCTCTGACCGCTGGGCTGCGGCCTACAACACCTTGGAGCCTCGGTTTGTGGAGCTTCTGGCGGCAGGCGTGGAGCGGACTTTACTTTACCATCGAGGAGCGGGCGATCCCTCATCGGGGGTCGCCAGAGAAGAGCTCCGCCCGCCGGCCTGCGGCCTACAACATCTGGAAGCCCCGGTCTCCAGTAAGGTGTTGGCCGATTTGGGAGCTCCGGGCCGTGGGGTGTGCGCGACCTGTCCCGATGTTGGCGTTCCGACCATCCTGACCAGAGGGTCTGAACATCGGGCCGTCTGTAGCGGCGACTGCGGAGGGTCAAGGAACAAGGGAGGAGGACAGTCTGAACTGCACTGTCTTCCACCACAGTGACGAACGCTGTGCTGGATGTCTGCGTTGAATGATGTTGCGTATTGTGTCCTTTTTTCATTGTGACCCTGCACGGTAAATGACATTTCACTGCACCTTATGCTGCATGCGCCAAATACATTTGAACTTGCACCCGAATTAACCTCGTGAACCTACGCTGCACTCCCTCAATAGCAAAAATGTCCTTCCTCAAATTATGGAGGGCTGCCAATTCTCACGCTTTGGGCGTGAGAATGACACATTTCGACAAATTCTCACGCCGATCACACATTTCTCACGCTCTGTCGTGAGAAATTCTGATCAACGAAAATTTCAAAACCTCATAAACTGCATGGGCCGCGGGTGTTGGAGAGCCGGGGCTGAGGAGGGAAGGGAGCAGAAGCAGCGGCGGGGACAGGTGCGGGGAGCGGGGCTGGCGAGTGTTTGCCGGGCTGGCGAGTCGCTCGCTGCAGCTCCGGCCATGGAGCAGCCCCGGTGCAGGAGTCCCGGGGCCGTCGGAGGTGTCGGAAGCGTTGCGCCGCTGCCGTGAGAGTCTCCGTGCCGAAGGGACAGAGACTCTCAAATGTAGGGGGAGAGAGAGAGGGGAAGGAGACAGGGAGGCAGGGGGGAGAGAGAGAGGAGGTGAGACAGAGGGGGAGAGAGTGGAGAGGGAGAGGGGAGAAGAGAGAGAGGAGAGGGGGGAGAGTGAGGTGGGAGAGAGGGGGAAGAGAGAGAGGGGGTGAGAGGGAGGGAGTGGGAGAGAGGGGGAGAGTGAGAGGGGGGATAAAGGAAGAGAGAGAGGGGAGAGAGGGGGTGGAGAGGGAGGGGGAGAGATAGGGGGAAGAGAGAGGGGTAGTAAAAGAGAGAGGGGGAAGAGGGGGAAGAGGGAGAGAGGGGGCAAAGAGGGAGAGGAGATAGAGACAGAGGGGAAAGAGAGGGGAGAGGATAGAGAGAGCAAGGGGGAGAGTGAGGTGGGAGGGAGAAATGGGGGAGAGATGGGGGGAAGAGATGGGGCGAGAGGGGGAGATAGAGAAGGAGGGAGAAAGAGAGAGGGGAGGGGGGGAAGAGAGGAGAGAGAGAGGGGAGAGAGAGTTAGGGGAAAGAGAGGGGGAGAGAGAGAGAGGAGGGGAGTGTGGAGAGAGAGAGGAGAGAGAAGATGAGAGAGGGGGGAGAGTGAGGTGGGAGGGAGAGAGGGGGAGTGTTTGCCGGGCTGGCGAGTCGCTCACTGCAGCTCCGGCCATCAGTGCAAGAGTCACGGGCCATCGGAGGCGTCGGAAGCGCTGCGCCGCTGCCGTGAGAGTCTCTGTGCCAAATTCGCCCAGGTGACCAACATGCATCAGGCTGCGGCTCGGTGCATCCTGGAGGACAACCAGTGGCTGCTGGAAATAGGTATCAAGCACTGGGTCGAAACGGTGGAAGATACGGTGAAGTCCACTTTCAAATGGGGGTGGTTGGAGAAAGCATCCTGCTTGCCTGCTCGATTTTCACTTACTGCAACTGCAGGAAAAATGTTCCCGATGTTGGGGGAGTTCAGAACCAGGGGTCACAGTTTAAGAATAAAGGGGGGGGGGGGGGGGGCAGTTAGGACTGAGATGAGGACCAACTTTCTTCACCCAGAGAGTTGTGAATCTGTGGAATTCTCTGCCACAGAAGGCAGTGGAGGCCAATTCACTGGATGTTTTTAAGAGAGAGTTACAGTTAGCTCTTGGGGCTAATGAGATCAAGGGATATGGGGAAAAAACCCGGAAAGAGGTACTGATTTTAGATGAACAGCCATGATCATATTGAATGGCAGTGCTGCCTCGAAGCGCCGAATGGCCTATTCCTGCACCTATTTTCTATGTTTCTATGTTTGACTATATGGCAATAAAACTCGACCACTTGATTTTGAAGCATTCATGCATGGTGGAGGTATAATGTGGTCATAGAATGATACAGTGTGAAAACAGGCCCTTCGGCCCAACTTGCCCACACCCGTCAACATGTCCCAGCTACGCTACCTGCTTTTGGTCCATACCTCCAAACCTGTCCAATCCATGTATCAGTCTAACTGTTTCTTAAATGTTGGGATGGTCCCTGCCTCAAATTCCCACTCTGGCAGCTTGTTCCATACACCCACCACCCTTTGTGTGGAAAAGGTTATCCCATAAAAAGTTACCTCTTAAAAATAATTCTTACAAAAAATCATACTTCTACAATGCACTAAAATATGATTTTAATACATCAAATTTCAAAATGTCCCTACCCTGGGAGGGGGGACACCCCACTTCCACACCCTCCCCCCACTCGGTTGCTCCACTCCCTCACCGGGTACCCCCAAAGGCAGTGATCATTGATGGCTCAGCCTCCCCACTTTCAAAAACGCTCCATGGCCCCTGGTTCAGACGGAGAACACTGCCAGATGTGAGCGGGGAACTGTGAGGCCAGTTGTCCGTGATGTCTGGATCCCAATGCTCAGCGCTTCGTGTTTCGGAGTTGGCTAATGTTATTGATTTGTAATTAGCCTGATTTGTAATTAGTTGACAAAACCTTAATTTATTAATCTGGAATATCCAGCGGGATGGGATAAGTGTAATATTAAAATGACATGCAAGGTGTCAGGCTGTCTGTCACAACATACAGCCCCAATAACCCATTTTTTCCTTCAGTTAAATATTGGGAAGGTAGCACTATTGTCATTTGCCACTCAACTATTATGTTTGTTTACCTCACTGATTATTTCTAACCACCCCCCCCCTCCAAATTCCATTGACAGGTTGAATAGAAATGTTCCCAATCTTGTTGTTTTATTAATTGAACACGTAGATGAACATTCTCAAGGAGTGTAATCAGATGGAAACTGATTCAGATGCAATATTTAAGAGCTTGTTCAAAGAAGGGGCATATTTTAAAGGAGTGACAGAGATACTTGCAGGGGAATGTGTGAGGAGATTATGTTTTGTCTTTAGTTTTAGCTTGAACCAGGACATCTGAAGATTCAAGGTTTAATATAGTAATTGTACTGATACTGACTCCAACCAACCACGTGATGAATATCATCCATTCTGGTTTGAACCGATTTAAACTTCACTTGGATTTCAATCACTTTAATTGAAAAGTAATTGGGAATGGGGAGCATTGGAACAAAAATTTGCCCTTGGTACATATTAACTGTAATATAATAATGTATGCATGATGGTAGGTGCAATCAAAACAAAGACCTTTTTATCATTGTTGTGTTATGAATACCACAGAAGATATTATGTACTCTCAAGATCACAGTTAATAGAATAATATTGCTTAAATATATAGTTATTGGACTTCGCATTTCGGAAAATTCCCAGCTGAGAGGAAGACAGCAAAATACTGAAGATATTGGGGGTGAAAATGACTTCAGAATACTTATACAGCTGTATGAGTATAATTTTATGGGTGATAAATTGTGTTCAACCAATTGATGACTTCTTTGACTAAGTAACTAGCATGTTAGATAACAAGGAAGCCAATGAATGTAGCAAATTTTGTTGTCCATAATTTGGGCTGTGACGTGCCCCATAAAGGATTACTGCATTAGATAAGCACCTGTGGACTTGAACGTAATAGGTTAAGTCCAGGGGGTCAGATATGGGGCTTTATGTGTGGGCCAGATATATTGTCAGTGCAGAGGGGCTGGGAGCAAGGCCAAGTTTGCATCCAGTCAAGGTCTAGAATAGTACGAGGTGTGCAGTCAAAGCTGGGACCAGGGGAGTGTTCAGCACTGGGAACCTAAGCAGGTAAGCAGCTATGATCAGGGTAGAATAGGGGGCCAGGTGTAGGGCTGGACTCAGGGACAGGAATGAGAGAAGGAATGCAACTGGAGTCAGGGCCAGGAGTAGTACCTTGTATGCAGTCAGTGGTCAACATGGGCCAAGTGTTTGATTATAATCTGATTTCCATACATGAAAACACTAAGATCATTCATGTGTTGCACATGTTGATCGGAGCCTGGGCTCTAGTGTGGAATATAATTAAGAATGTAATTTAGTCTAATCTTATTTATAGCTAATCCAATTTAAAGCATAAATATTGCATTCAAGTGTAAGTTAAAAGAATGTATAGAACATTGGAAAATGAACACCAATGCATCCACGATTTCTAGAGCCACTTCCTTAAGTACCCTGGGATGCAGACCATCAGGCCCCGGAGAATTTATCAGCCTTCAGTCCCATCAGTCTACCCAACACCATTTCCTGCCGAATGTGAATTTCCTTCAATTCCTCCAAAAACTACTTTTTTTGCTGTTCCTTTGTTCTTTATGAATGGATGTCCGTGACCACCAGGTTCAAGAGCAGCTTCTCCACAGCAACCCTCAGGCTCTTGAACACTGCACAGCACTAACCTCAGGAACTGTGATCTTCTGTAGTCCATGTCTTTGTTTACACTGCCGACTTTGGTCAGGTTACCTCATGTTACCACCAGGGCTGCCACCACGATTGGCAGCCCCGCCAACAGTCTGTCTGTTTTTTCGTCTTTTAAAAAAAAATTTGAGTGTGTATTGAAAGTCTGTGTAAATGTTCTCCTGTTTGTTTTATGTGGGGGAGGGGAAGGGCGGTCGGTTGCTCACCTTGCCGGAGATGCGATTGTTTTCCGGATCGCATCTCCGGTCGCTCTGCGGCCTACCATCGATGGGGCTGGAGGCCTCGCTCGGACTGACCTTGTGCCCCACCGTGGGGAAGGGACTTAACATCGAAGCCGACCCCTTCCCTGGGTATTTACCATCGGGAGAGGCCAGTCAGGAAGCTCCAATGAAGCACAGGCTCGACCGGCCATGCCCCGGGGTCCGATTGTCTGTCAAGGGGGAGCTGACATCCCCCCGATGCAGGAGCTGATCGCCCCGATGCGGAGGGCCCGACCACCGACTACGGGAGTCAAGATCGTCCCGTCAACGGAGCGCTCGAGGCCCCCGATCGCGGGAGTGCAAAGAAGGGCAGAGATTTAACTCTTTTTTTCCTTCCGTCACAGTGAGGAATGTGGAGGAGTCACTGTGGTGGATGTTTATGTTAAAATGTGTTTTGCGTGTTCCGTTGCTTTTATTTGTATGACTGTACGGCAAATCAAATTCCTCGTATGTTGCAAAACATACTTGGCTAATAAAGTGTGATTGTGATTGTGATTGATTATTACTAGTAACAATCTAGATTGTTACTAGTAATTTTATTGCTGGTTATTGTGTATTAGTGTTGTGGGGTTAATCAACCTGTTACGCAGCAGCAGGTAAGAATATTATTGCCCCACTGCTAGTCCATATGAAATACCCTCGATGTTAATGTACTTGGTTTATGGTTCCTCATTTACAATTATATTGAAAGATACTGCGTGGACATGGGGCCCTTCGGCCCACACCAACCATCCATCACCCATTCACACTGGTTCTATGTTCTCCCTATACTTTAAGGCCAATTTACAAGAGGCCTACAAACCCGCACGTCTTTGGGATGTTGGGGGAATCCAGGGCACCCGGAAGACCCATGTGGTCGCAGGGAGAACGTGCAAACTCCACACAGATAGCACCTGTAGTCAGGATCGAACTCGGGTCTCTGGCGCTGTGAGGCAGCAGAGTTGCCATTTCCTGTTGACCTCCATTCTTAAAATCCTGCCTTTATATTTACCGATCTGCTGGAAGAGTTCCAGGGTGTGGAGATGGATAAAGAGTTCTCCCCCCCACCCTCATAATAATGCAGTTTCTCCTTGGGACAATAGGAATTGGGGGTTGGTGCTACAATTGCTGTCCTCCATCACCCACAGATGCAACATTGGAAGCATATTTCCTGGGCATGCATATTTCCGAAGATCTTTCCTGAACCCAGCACACTGGTGCAATTATAAGGAAAGCCCATCAGCGCCTCTACTTCCTGAGAAGATTACGGAGAGTCGGTATGTCAAAGAGGATTCTTGCACACAAGCAAGAATTTCATTGTCCTATCTGGGACACATGACAATAAACTCTCTTGCCTTGACTTGATTCTCTTGAGCTTTTACAGGTGCACAGGAGAGAGCATTCTGACCGGTTGCATCGTGGCCTGGTTCGGCAACTTGAACGCCCAGGAGCGGTGAAGACTGCAAGAAGTTGTGACCACTGCCCAGTCCATCACCGGCTCTGACCTCCCCACCGTCGAAGGGATCTATGGCAGTCGCTGCCTCAAAAAGGCAGCCAACATCATCAAAGACCCACACCATCCTGGCCACACACTCATATCACCGTTGCCATCGGGAAGAAGGTACAGGAGCCTGAAAACTGTAACGTCCAGGTTCAGGAACAGCTTCTTCCCTACAGCCATCAGGCTATTAAATACAACAACCTCATATAGGCTCTGAACTACAATAGATTATTATTATTAATATTATTATTGCACTGTTTTGTTTGTGTTTTGAGTATGTGTGTATGTGTATGTATATATGTGTGTATATGGGTATGTTGTGAGCATGTGTGTATATATACACACTGAGCTTTTCTCTCTCTCTCTCGTTTGTCGAATCATACTATGTTTGTGTATTCTGTTGTGCTGCAGCAAGTAAGAATGTCGTTCTTCTATCTGGGACATGTGACAATAAAACTCCCTTGACTACCGCCAGATCACATCACAGCTTGGCGTGTGAACAGCTCCGTCCCAGACCGCAAGACATCGCAGGGAGTTGTGGATGTAGCCCAGTGCGTCACAGAGACCAGCCTCCCCAACATCGACTCCATCCACACTTCACGTAATCAAAGACCTGTCCCACTTGTCCCGGTCATTCCTCCTGGTTCTTCCCGCTCCCGTCAGACAGGAGGTACAGAAGGTTGGAAACGCCCACCACCACCACACTCTGGAACGGCTGCTTCCCCTCTGTGTTCTCAGGCTTCTGAACTGTCCTTCCATGAGCTCGGGTTCTGTCTGATTCACCTCTACCCCATTGCGGACATTGGACTTTGTCTCTGGAACTGATGCGCTGCAATGCTGAGAACTATATCCTGCACTCTGTATCTCCCCCTTTGCTCCAGCTATGAGTTTGACTTGACTGCATCTATGTATGCTATAGACAATAGACAATTGGTGCAGGAGTAGGCCATTTGGCCCATCGAGCCAGCACCGCCATTCACTGTGATAGGAGCAGAATTAGGCCATTCGGCCCATCAAGTCTACTTCGCCATTCAATCATGGCTGGTCTATCTCTCCATCCTAACCTTCTACCTCTCCCTCCTGCCTTCTCCCCATAAACCCTGGCACCCGTACTAATCAAGAATCTATCTATCTCTGCCTTACAAATATCCACTGTAGTGTTAAAGAAGGAACTGCAGATGCTGGAGAATCGAGGGTACACAAAATGCTGGGGAAACTCGGCGGGTGCAGCAGCATCTATGGAGCGAAGGAGATAGGCGACGTTTCGGGCCGAAACCCTTCTACAGGCTGATGGGGGAAGGGTTTGGGCCTATCTCCTTCGCTCCATAGATGCTCCTGCACCCGCTGAGTTTCCCCAGCATTTTGTGTGCCCTCAAATATCCACTGCACCTCCGTATGTACGTGGCAATAGTCAACCTAGTGATGCAAAAACAAAAGTGACATTTTCTGCTGATGCGGCACAGGACGACGGCTTTTATTGATCAGGAATCAGTGTCAGAAGTTCAGAGGAGGCGTGAGGTTCACCAGAAATATACTGAAAGCAATCTTGCCGGAAAGGTTCAGCTCGTCATCTCAAGCGATTTTTGATTTTGACTTTCACTGGGGGACAAAAAGACCTTTTGTGCAAAAACATCAGACCAAAGGAACCATTGAAATAAAAGGCACACAAACAAAAGCAGAAACCATATCACTATGAGTGCTGCCGAAACCACAGTAGTGGGGAACCAGAAGTCACCCACCGCGTGTGACAAGGTCTGCAGCACTAATCTAAAACAGCTCTACTCTTCCCAAAGAGCAAAAACACTGAACACTTCCCCTTTTCCCACAAATCTCAAACATATAAAAATAAATAATGTGATTATACAAAGACAATACATATGAAAATACTGTTCCCACTGCGCTGGATGACATCACATACAGGGCATGCCCACATCAACAAGTTTATTGCCATTCATTCTCGTACAGGTGACGGCAGGGATGAGTTTGATATTCCTAAACCTCCGTGTGACATGGAGAGACATGAACAGAATGCATCGGAACGCGTTTCGGTGAGATACTCCCCGGGTAGAGTTGCCAGCCTGTCCGTGCAATGCTTAGAATGACCAGATCCACAACACTGTACAGCATTCCCCGGCCAAGGGGGCTAGTGCTCCTCTAAGTAAACGCCGCCGCTGAGGTATCCGTTGGTGCCGTTCGTGGCACCGATGTACCTGCGGTTGGGGGCTGCCGACACTGTGGAATCTTCTTCGTCAGAGCTGGATTCAATGTCACTTTGGTCGTCCTTCAATACCTGAGGAATGAAGTTCACTTTAGTTTCGTTTAACCATATATAACCATATAACAATTGCAGCACAGAAACAGGCCATCTCAGCCCTTCAAGTCCGTGCCGAACAACTTTTTTCCCTTAGTCCCACCTGCCTGCACTCATACCATAACCCTCCATACCCTTCTCATCCATATTCCTATCCAATTTATTTTTAAATGATACCAACGAACCTGCCGCCACCACTTCCACTGGAAGCTCATTCCACACCGCTACCACTCTCTGAGTAAAGAAGTTCCCCCTCATGTTACCCCTAAACCTCTGTCCCTTAATTCTAAAGTCATGTCCTCTTGTTTGAATCTTCCCTATTCTCAAAGGCAAAAGCTTGTCCACATCAACTCTGTCTATCCCTCTCATCATTTTAAAGACCTCTATCAAGTCCCCCATTAACCTTCTGCGCTCCAGAGAATAAAGACCTAACTTATTCAACCTATCTCTGTAACTTAGCTGTTGAAACCCAGGCAACATTCTAGTAAATCTCCTCTGTACCCTTTCTATTTTGTTGACATCCTTCCTATAATTGGGCGACCAAAATTGTACACCATACTCCAGAATTGGTCTTACCAATGCCTTGTACAATTTTAACATTACTTCCTTACTCCTATATTCAATGCTCTGATTCATAAAGGCCAGCACACCAAAAGCTTTCTTTACCACCCTATCTACATGCGATTCCACCTTCAGGGAACTATGCACAGTTATTCCTAGATCCCTCTGTTCCACAGCATTCCTCAATTCCCTACTTTAGTTTAGTTTTGAGATACAGCGTGGAAACTTTAGTTCTTTAGACTTTAGAGGTACAGCGCAAAAGACAGGCCCTTCGGCCCACCCAGTCCACACTAGCACTATCCTACACACCAGGGGCAGCACAGTGGCACAGCGGTAGAGTTGCTTCGTCACCTCGCCAGGGACCCATGTTTGATCCTGACTATGGGTGCTGTCTGAAGAGCGTTTGTACGTTCTCCCCTGTGACTGCGTGGGTTTTCTCCGGGAGCTCTGGTTTCCTCCCACATTCCAAAGACGTACAGGTTTGTAGGCTAATTGGCTTGGCGTAATTGTAAATTGCCCCTGGTGTGTAGGATAGTGTTAGTATGCGGGGATTGTTGGTCGGAACGGAATCAGTGGGCTGAAGGGCCTGTTTCCGTGCTGCATCTCTATACTAAACTAAACTAACAATCTTTTTTACCAAAGCCAATTAACCTAATTGAAATAAATTTACATTCGGCGAGAAATAGTATTGGGTAGACTGATTAGACTGAAGGCTGATAAATCCCCAGGGCCTGATGGTCTGCATCCCAGAATACTTAAGGAAGTGGCTCTAGAAATTGTGGATGCATTGGTGATAATTTTCCAATGTTCGATACATTCAGGGTCAGTTCTTGTGCATTGGAGGGTAGCTAATGTTATCCCACTTTTCCAGAAAGTAGAGAGAGAGAAAACGGGGAATTATAGACCAGTTAGTCTGAGATCGGTGGTGGGGAAGATGCTGGAGTCAATTATAAAAGATGAAATAGCCGCACATTTGGATAGCAGTAACAGGGTCGGTCCAAGTCAGCATGGATTTACGAAGGGGAAATCATGCTTTACTAATCTTCTGGAATTTTTTGAGGATGCGACAAGTAAAATGGACAAGGGAGAGCCAGTGGATGTAGTGTACCTGGACTTTCAGAAAACCTTTGATAAGGTCCCACACAAGAGATTAGTGGGCAAAATTAGAGCACATGGTACTGGGGGTAGGCTATTGACATGGATAGAGAATTAGTTGGCAGACAGGAAGCAAAGAGTAGGAATAAACGGGCCTCTTTCACAATGGCAGGCAGTGGCGAGTGGAGAGTCTCTGGAATTCTCTGCCACAGAAGGTAGTTGAGGCCAGTTCATTGGCTATATTTAAGAAGGCGTTAGATGTGGCACTTGTGGCTAAAGGGATCAGGGGGTATGGAGAGAAGGCAGGTACGGGATACTGAGTTGGATGATCAGCCATGATCATATTGAATGGCGGTGCAGGCTCGAAGGGCCGAATGGCCTACTCCTGTACCTATTTTTCTATGTTTCTATGTTTCTATGAGTGCCACAAGGCTCAGTGCTATTTACAATATATATTAATGATTTAGATGAAGGGTTTAAACGTAACACTAGCAAATTTGCAGATGACCCAAAGCTGGGTGGCAGTGTGAACTGCGAAGAGGATGCTATGAGGATGCAGGGTGACTTGGACAGGTTGAGTGAGTGGGCAGATGCATGGCAGATGCAGTTTAATGTAGATAAATGTGAGGTTATCCACTTTGGCAGCAAGAACAAGGAGGCAGATTGTTATCTGAATGGTGTCAGATTAGAAAAAAGGGAAGTGCAACGAGACCTGGGTGTCCTTGTACACCAGTCACTGAAAGTAAGCATGCAGGTACAGCAGGCATTGAAGAAAGCTAATGGCATGTTGGCCTTCATAACGAGAGGACTTGAGTATAGGAGCAAAGAGGTCCTTCTTCAGTTGTACAGGGCCCTGGCGAGACCACATCTGGAGTATTGCGCACAGTTTTTATCCTAATTTGAGGAAGGATATCCTTGCTATTGAGGCAGTGCAGCGTAGGTTCACGAGATCGATCCCTGGATGGTGGAACTGTCATATGAGGAAAGATTGAAAAGACTAGGCTTGTAGTCACTGGAGTTCATAAGGATGAGGGGTTATCTTATAGAAACATATAAAATTATAAAAGGACTGGACAAGCTAGATGCAGGAAGCATGTTCCCAATGTTGGGGGAGTCCAGAACCAGGGGCCACAGTGTATGAATAAAGGGGAGACCATTTAAAACTGAGATGAGAAAAATATTTTCACCCAGAGTGTTGTGAATTTGTGGAATTCCCTGCCACAGAAGGCAGTGGAGGCCAATTCACTGGATGAATTTAAAAGATAATTAGATAGAGCTCTAGGGGCTAGCGGAATCGAGGGGTATGGGGAGAAGGCAGGCACGGGTTACTGATTGTGGATGATCAGCCATGATCACAATGGCGGTGCTGGCTTGAGGGGCCAAATGGCCTCCTCCTGCACCAATTGTTCTATGTTTCTAAACCTGTAAGTGTTTGGGATGTGGGAGCAAAACGAAGCACCTCTACCTCTGCACCACTGTGATGCCCCTAGATTTACATTAGCCTACCTTTTCATGCACTCCCCACACACTAGGGACAATTTACACAGGGCCAATTAAACTACAAAGTTCATACGTTTATAAGTCATCGCCATTGGGCCCATTGTGTCTACTCCGCCATTCAATCATGGCTGATCTATCTTTCCCTCGCAACCCTATTCTTCTGCCTTCCTCCCATAACCCCTGACACCCGTACCAATCACAAATCTATCTATCACTACCTCAAAAAAACCCAATGCCTTGGCCTCCACCACTGGTCTGCGGCAATGAATTCCGCAGATTCTCCACCCTCTGGCTAAAGAAATCCCTCTTCAGGAAATCAGCCAACATAATGAAGATCCTTTTGAGATGTCCACCATTCAATGGTGATGATCTGTGAGCACCCAGGTCACCCCTCGGTGGAGTGTTGCAATATGTTCATCAATGACAGGTGCAGAACGGCCATTGGGCCCATCGAGCTTACTTCGTCATTCAATCATGACTGATCTATCTTTCCCTCTTAACCCCATTCTCCCGCCTTCTCCCCATAACCTTTGACACCCGCACTAATCAAGAATCTATCTATCTTTGCCTTAAAAATATCCATTGACTTGGACTCAACAGCCAGATACGACTTTCTGCTCTTCAGAAGCACATTCACTGACCACTCATCTTCATGCAGGTCTGTGAGATTGCATGAAATGCCTTCTAACTTTCACTTTATTATAGGATGAATGCCAAATATTTTGTTTGTAAGTTCTTAGGAGCAGAATTAGGCCATTCAGCCCATCAGGTCTACTCTGCCATTCAATCACGGCTGATCTATCTTTCCCTCTCAACCCCATTCTCCCCATAATCTTTTACCCCAGCTAAGTGCACCAGGTCTGCTGAACACACCCGAGGATCCCAATACCTCCCGTCGGCAATTACAATGCAAGCTGCAGAGGGGGAATGTCTCGCAGCAAGGTTGGCAGTGCAGGCCGACTAGCAGCCTACAGACCGTTAACATCTGAGAGCAGCATCCCATCGGAAACGCAATGATCCATGGGGTCAATTGTCCGTGATGGAAGACAAAGATTGAAAGCGCTATTGCGACGGACTGCAAGGGTTCAACCAGTACAACTTACATGCAAAGGGTTCCATTTCCCCGACTTCCGCAACGTGTGTGCAATGAAGAGAAAGGACAGGCAGAAAGAGAATCAATTAGTACGGAGCGACCTCCAAAAATGTCCACCACCAATGAACTCCAGACACAAGCTAGACTAGTAACGTTCTGTAACTTCCTCGTACGTTAGCTCAGATGGGGCATCTTGATCGGCATGGACCAGTTGGGCCAAACAGCCTGTTTCCGTGCCGTATATCTCTACCTAATAGTGAAGGGTCTGAATGGGGTGGATGTGGGGTGGATTTCCACTAGTCCAGGACCAGAGGGCACAACCTCAGAATAAAAGGACATACATTTAGAATGGAGATGAGGAGGAATTTCTTTCGTCAAAGGGTGGTGAATCTGTGAGATTCATTGTCATAGATGGTGGCCAAGTCGTTGGGTATTTTTAAAGCATGGATTGAAAGGTTCTTGATTAATAGTGGGCCTAAACCAATTAGGAGACTCTTTAGGCGACTGCCAGGGACTAATTTTAATTCACCTACGACCCTACTACAGCACCTATGCCAACCTACGACAGCAAGAATTGTTGCAGCTGTTGCTGAAACATTTTCAACATGTTGAAAATTTTGTGGCGGTCACCTGTAGTCACCAAAAAAATCGCCAAGGTGGGGCAGGCCCATAAGTGTATCAGGGGTTATGGGGAGGATGGGAAGAATGGGGTTGAGAGGGAATGACAGATCAGGCATGATCGAATGGTGGTGTGCACTCGATGGGCCGAATGGTCCAATTCTGCTGCGATGCCTTACGAACGTATGGACTATCACTCCTGAGGTACTGTGCCTTGTCTACAACTCTGCCTTACTGCGGGCAGTAACATGATCAGCTGTGCAACAGCAAGACACTTTACTGCCCAACACACAGGATCGGGCTTAGGTTTATCAATGTCACATGTACTGAGCTATGTTTTGCATGCCATGCAAACAGATCAGATAATACTATACATAAATACAATGAAGTCAAACTCGAGTACGACAGAACAAAGGGGGAGATACAGAGTGCAGAATATAGTTCTCAGCATTGTAGGACATCAGTTCCAGAGACAATGTCCAATGGACGCAATGGGGTAGAGGTGAATCAGACAGTACCCTAGCTTATGGAAGGACTGCTCAGAAGCCTGATAATTGAGGGGAAGAAGCTGTTCTTAAGTGCGCTTTCAAGTTTCTGAACCTGCTGCTGGACAGGAACAAGGACAATAGACAATAGGTGCAGGAGTAGGCCATTCGGTCCTTCGAGCCAGCACCGCCATTCAATGTGATCATGGCTGATCGTCCCCAATCAGTAACCCCGTTCCTGCCTTCTCCCCATATCCCCTGGCTCCGCTATTTCTGTGAGACATCTGTGATAAAGCTTCGCCCAGGTGAGAATAGTGAAGAGGAATTGAGGCATCAAGGAGCGATTGGCGTGGTAAAACATGGCACAGGGAAGCGGTGAGGTAGTATGGTGACCGGGATGGAAGGATGATCGCTTGGGAGGAAGTGCGGGTTGTGGTTGGGGAGAGGAGGTAGAACATGATGCCCAAAAGAACAGGAATGTGAAGGGGATTAGGAAAGAAGGGAGAAAGGAAGGCAGAGGAAACATTGGTGTTGAGTTGCCAAGGAACACTCAACAAAATAATGGAGGCACACGGAACTGCAGATGCCACAATCCTGAGACAAAGTCATTCAATTCTGCACAACGTCGGTTTCATTTGGGCCTCCACTGTAAATGAAATACTTTGTTAAAACCAGTTGCTTATCTTTGCACTAAACACAAAGTGCTGGAGGAACTCAAAGGGCCAGGCAGCATCTGTGGAGGGAATGGACAGGCGACGTTTCGGGTCTGGACCCTTCTCCAGGCTGATGGAGTAAGGGGAAGAAAGGTGGAAGAGAGGTGGGGGGGGGCAAAGTTTGGCAAGTGATAGATGAAGGTAGACAAAAATGCTGGAGAAACTCAGCGGTCTCGACCTGAAACGTCGCCTATTTCCTTCGCTCCATAGACGCTGCCTCACCCGCTGAGTTTCTCCAGCATTTTTGTCTACCTTCGGTTTTCCAGCATCTGCAGTTCCTTCTTAAACAAGTGATAGGTGAATACAGGCGAGGGGAGGGGGGAGGGGGGGGGGGGGGGTTCTTTGGCAGATGGGTGGAGTAAGTAGCAGAGGCTGGAGGTGAAAAGGAGATCAGAAGGATGTCAGGTGAGGGGAGAAGTGTAGGGGTGAAACGTAAAGCCAGAGGGAGGGATGAGGGTGGAAGGGGACAGGGAATGGGAGAGAGGGGGGATAAATGGGGAATGTGAGTGTGGTGGATGGACAATGAGTGCATAGAGGACGGAAAGGGGTAGTGTGAGTAGGGGGGGGAAGTTATAAAATAATCAACCAAGACATCATTGGAAGATGGTTGTTGCCCTGGGAGTAGTGCCAGTGAATGATCGGCCAATACCATGGGTTACTGCAGGCAGATGACAGAAATATTAATTCAGTGCTTTGATGGTGATTCCCGTGGAGTTAGAGCAGTTGGACAACACATTGGATGAGACAAGTACATTTAAATGATAAAATAAATAAAACAAGCTACTCAAATCCTAGCAGCAAAAACCCGCTTGTCTGGATGGGAGGAGATTGCAAGAACATAGCTGCACATATTTAAGAATTTATCACCAATTTTCCTTTCCAGGGACACACAGTAGGTAGCGCAGTGGTAGAGACCCTGGTTCGATGCTGACTACGTGTGCTGTCTGTGTGGAGTATGCACGTCCTCCGGGTGATCCGGATTCCTCCCACATCACAAGGGACGTGCGGGTTTGTTATTTAATTGGCTCTGTAAGTTGTCTCCAGTGGGTAGGATAGTGTTAGTGACGGGCGGTCAGTGCGGAATCGATGGACCGAAGGGCCTGTTTCTGCGCTGTATCGCTAAGCTAAACTATGATACAATGCCTGAAGGCTGAGAGATGGCTGAGAGGTATGAGACCACACCTGGAGTATTGTGTGCAGTTTTGGTCCCCTAATTTGAGGAAGGACATTCTTGCTATTGAGGGAGTGCAGCGTAGGTTTACAAGGTTAATTCCCGGGATGGCGGGACTGTCATATGCTGAGAGAATGGAGCAGCTGGGCTTGTACACTCTGGAGTTTAGAAGGATGAGAGGGGATCTCATTGAAACATATAAGATTGTTACGGGTTTGGACACGCTAGAGGCAGGAAACATGTTCCCGATGTTGGGGGAGTCCAGAACCAGGGGCCACAGTTTAAGAATAAGGAGTAAGCCATTTAGAACGGAGACGAGGAAACACTTTTTCACACAGAGAGTGGTGAGTCTGTGGAATTCCCTGCCTCAGAGGGCGGTGGAGGCAGGGAATTTCACGAGAGAGCTAGATAGGGCTTGTAAAAATAGTGGAGTCAGGGGATATGGGGAGAAGGCAGGAACGAGGTACTGATTGGGGATGATCAGCCATGATCACATTGAATGGCGGTGCTGGCTCGAAGGGCCGAATGGCCGACTCCTGCACCTATTGTCTATTGCCTATTTATCTATTGGCTCGCACAAAACTGATTGCTTAATTTAGATGAAATAATGGCGATTAGTTTAGTTTAGTTTATTACTATTGTTACCTGTGCGGAGTTACAGTGAAAATCGTTTTAATTGCACGCTATCCAGTCAACAGAAAGACAATACATGATTACAAGTAAGCCATCCAGTGCAAACTGTTGGAGTAGAGGTTTAAATGAGTGGAGCAACTGTAATACGGGATGGGGGACCAGCAGACAGAGAGTAGCGTGCATTTGGGCACCATCTCCTCATTTGAGGAAGGGACATTCTTGCTATTGAGGGAGAGCAGCGTAGGTTCACCAGGTCAATTCCCGGGATGGCGGGACTGACATACGATGAAAGAATGGGTCAACTGGGCTTATATTCACTGGAATTTAGAAGGATGAGTGGGGATCTTATAGCAACATATAACATTCTTAAGGCATTGGACAGGCTAGATGCAGGAAAAAAATGTTCCCGATGTTGGGGGAGTCCAGAACCAGGGGGTCACAGTTTAAGAATAAGGGGTAGGCCATTTAGGATTGAGAAGAGGACTTCTCAGCCAGAGCTGTGAATCTGTGGAATTCTCTGCCACAGAAGGCAGTGGAGGCCAATTCACTGGATGTATTTAAAAGAGAGTTAGATATGGCTCTTAGGTCTAACGGAATCAAGGAATATGGGGAAAACAGGAACTGGGTACAGATTTTGGATGATCAGCCATGATCATACTGGCTCGAAGGGCGGAATGGCCTACTCCTGCACCTATTGTCTATGTTCCTATATCTATCTTGCATCTGTAGCAAGTAGCCCTTGCTTTCCCTCTCTCTCCATCCCCTCCCCCTTCCCAGTTCTCCGACCAGTCTTACTGTCCCTGACTATTCCGCTTGGGGAGTCTGCATCCTCTGGGCTTAAACATTGAATTTTCTCAATTCTGTTAACCCTTGCTGCCTCCTCCCCTTCCCACCTGTCCCTCAGCCCTCGGGCCCCGGCATTCCCTCTCTCTCTATCTCTCCCCCACCCAAGTCGCACCAGCTTCTCATTTTCACACTACAACCATCTTACAATGGCCTGTTTCCTTTATCATCGATACTTTTTTGCATATCTTTCATTCATTGTTCTTTATCTCTCAACATCACCGTCTATATCTCTCGTTTCCCTGATCCCTCACCAGCCTGAAGAAGGGTCTCGACCCGAAACGTCGCCTATCTCCTTCGCTCCTTAGATGCTGCTGCACCCGCTGAGTTTCTCCAGCCTTTTGTGTAACCCTCGATTCTCCAGCATCCTTCTTTAACATTTACTGTCCTTGACTACATTTTATCTCTGTTTGCTTTGTTCTTACCTTCTCCCAGCTAACAATGATCTAATCGAGGGTACACAAAAAGCTGGAGAAACTCAGCGGGTGCAGCAGCATCTAAGGAGCGAAGGAGATAGGCGACGTTGCGGGTCGAGACCCTTCTTCAGACCTAATCTCCATCCTCCTTGACCTCCATTCCCTTTGTCCTGTTTTCACACCTTATACTTCCTTATCTATGTACCGCCCACTCCCCTGACATCAGCCTGAAGAAGGGCCTTGACCTGAAATGCCACCCACTCCTTCTCTCCTGTCCCACTGAGTTACTCCAGCATCAACAGAAATACTATACGTGATTACAATCAAGACATTCACAGTGTACAGATACAGGATGAAGGGAATAATGTTTAGAGGTTTAAACCAGTGCAGCAATTGTAATCCGTGATGGCAGATCCACTGCTGGGACCGGTTCTCAGAGAGTCGCCTGGAATTGGGCAGCATCTTACACTACAAGACCCTCCTTGGGCATGAGCGATTCCTCGTAGGACTGTATCGAGGTTGGAAAGATAACCTAGCCCTTGCGTAAATCCAAACGGCCGAATGCATGGGTGGAAACACGGGTGGATGCTTCCGACAGGAATCGTCAGCGTGAACACAATCGCAGGAAACCTTGTTGACTGGTCCTGTTTGGACACTGTCCTTGGATCCTCAGGAAACCAAGGCCGTATTTATCACAACGGTGGGAACGTTGAAACCCGCTGAAAGTTCCCTTGTAGGGGCGGCCTGAGCCTGACATTGCCAGGGAGCTCATTCCTGACAGAGGAAACGGCAATTTCCTGCCACCGATCAAATGTTACTCAAAGCGGATCGGAGTGAAGCACTTGGCCTGGAGCCCGGAATGGCCAGTTTCAATCTGCCCTTCACAAAACACATTGGGGTCAACTGCATGTCTGTTCCTCCCAGTCAGCTGGTTTCAAGTGGTGACGCAGAAAGACCCAGTTCGGAGAGTCAACTTTATAAGTTCATAAGTGATAGGAGCAGAATTAGGCCATTCAGCCCATCAAGACTACTCTGCCTTCGATTAATAGCTGACCTATCGCTCCCTCTCAACCCCATTCTCCTGCCTTCCCCTCATAACCTCTGACACCCGTACTAATCAAGAATCTATCTATCTCAGTCTTAAAAATATTCATTGACTTGCCTCCACAACAGGCTGTGGCAATGAATGCCACCCTCTCACCAAAGAATCTCCTCCTCATCTCCTTTCTAAAGGTACGTCCTTTTATTCTGAGGCTCTGGCCTCCAGTCCTAGACTCTCCCACTAGTGGAAACATCCTCTCCACATCCACCCTATCCAGGCCTTTCACTGTTTTATACGTTTCAATAAGGTCCCCCCCTCTAAACTCCAGCGAGTACAGGCCCAGTGCCGTCAAACGCTCAACATACAAATGATTCCAGGGATCATTTTCGTTAAAGGAGCTCAGACCAACAAATGTGGGCGAGGTGTTGAACAAGGGTTGATGCATTAATTACTTGGGCAATTTGCTGAGAAGGTCAGGACATCTCACACATTAATGGTGCACGTTTGCAGAGCAGTTGTTGAGAAGATTGAGAACATGCTTTGATATTTGTTCGACCCAATGTGGCTTCTGGAATGGGACAAAGCATTAAGGAGCATGTTTCCAAACAGCGGCGGTGCTGGGAGTTGAAGGGTAAAGTTGGCGGATAAAGCGAACCGTCCGTGAAGGCCGATTCACCAATTAGGTCGCCCAAGTGGGACAGCCCCTTTATTCTCGGAGGCCTCGGAAACCTCTCTAAAGTTCCGTGATCAACTCGGGATGGGATACGGAGACTCCCACGGCGCACGGGGGCAGAGGGGCGGCTGCTGGATGCGACGGGTGGCGGGTTTGCGTTGGTCGTGGTTGTGGGCGTTGGTGGAGGTGACGGGGATGGACGGCGGGTTTGCGGTGATCGTGGGTGCTGGCGCCCGCGGGAGACCCTCCAGCAGCGGGTCGGGCGAGTGAGCGGATGGAGCGCAGATTGCGGCAGCTGCACGGAGCAGCGGTGTAAGGAGCCAACGGCATCTCGCTGGGCCAGACCCATCCCTACTTCACCCATCCAGTGCCGCCAGGACACTGGGCCTTAACGTGAGGAAATAAGGAATTGTAGATCTCCTTGCTACAAGATCAGACTTTTCAGAGACTTGAGCGTTGCAAGATGGCGACTCCCTGCTGTTCCAGAAGAGCATCCATTGGACTCATGTACAGTGTGATATGACTGGATAGCACAAGAACAAGCTCTTCACTGAATCCCTGTTATATTAGAGTTTCCACTAGCCTCAGAATAAAGGGGCTGTCCCACTTGGGCGACCTAATTGGTGAATTTAGAAGAGTTTGAAAAAAATGTCATGTTGAAGAACCCCTTCGACTATGTAGAAGACCTCCTTCGACCTCTTTATGTTGAAGACTAGCTTCGACTAGCTACGGGAAAATTGGACACTGAATAGTGGAGGGTGAAGACGACCTCCTTCGACCTCCCTTCGACTATGATGAAGACTATCTAGGACCACCTTCGACTACCCTCGATTACCTACGACTAACATGCCGACCTACTACGACCTACTTCGACCAAACCTACGAGTAAAAAAAGTATTGATTTTTTCCGTGGCGACGTTTTTTTACTCACTGGCATCTTTCAACATACGCCGCGGCCTAGCTGAGGCCTCGTGTACGTGGAGACTACTCTCGAGCATGAAGGGAGTTACGAAGACCTCCTACGACCTTGTGTCGACCATGCTGCGAGGGCAAACTCGCCAGAACTCACGGATTAGGTCGCCCAAGTGGGACAGGCCCTTTAAAGGCTGTACTTTTAGAAAGGAGAAATATTTAGTTGATATCAATAAATAAACTAAACCAAAGTGAATAAGGATTAACTTGTGTTGATAAGGATTACTGTGACAGTCACATTGTAGTTTCAGTTTCAGTTTGGTTTATTGTCATGTGTAATGAGGTACAGTGAAAAGCTATTTGTTGCGAGCTATCAGTCAGTGGAAAGACCCAGAGGTGAGGAGAGGGGAGTGAGGCAGCGGTGAGGAGGACCTACCTTCCCTCTCGCGAGGGCTCGACAAGCAATCCTGGCGATGAGGTACGACCAGAAGCTGTGCAGTAGCTGCAGCAGCAACAGCAGCAAGTTGAAGACCCACCAGGACGGATAGGGCCCAACTATCTCCCAACTTTCAAACATGGTCGTGTTTAATATCCTGAAACAAGGTACACATTGGCCATCAGAGAGTGCGTCAGAGGGTGCCCGCATATTTTGCAAAGTCAAATAGAGAACATAGAACAATGAACACAGGACAGTGCAGCACAGGAACAGGCCCTTCGGCCCTCAATGTCTGTGCTCAACATGATGCCAAGACCATCTCCTATCAGGCTACAGGTGATCCATATCCCTCCATTCCCTACATATCCATGTGCCTATCCAAAAGCCTCTTAAACACCACTGTCGTATCTGCCTCCACCACCACCCACCTGACCCTGTGGAGAAAGTTGCCCTGCACATCTTTAAACTTTGCCTTAAAGCTGGTATTTATTATTTTCCATCCCGAGAAAAAAGGTTCTGACTCTCTACCTTATCTATGCTTCTTGTGGCGCCACCTGGTGGTCAGACCGCTTACTGTCAGTGGTTACGAGGAGTGTCACGTGACATCAGGGGTTAAGGGGAGTGTCCTGCTACATCAGCAGTTTCTGCCTTGAGATCGTGAGTCAACAGGTAGCTGAGCTCCAGCCCACACCCTCCCTCAGCAGCAGCAATGTCTCAATATGTTAGAGACTCCCAAACGCCCACGTATGTCAAACGTATCTCACCGAATGAAGTAACCGTTTGATCACAAAGTTTGGGCTCGCTACACTCTATAATTTTATATCATTGTATCCGGGCTCCCCACAGCCACCGGCAGTCCAGGGAAAACAATCTCAGTCTGTGCACGCTCTCCCTGTAGCTAGTACCCGCTAATCCAGGTATCTTTCTGGTAAACCTCCTCTGCACCCTCTCCAAAACCTCCACACCCCTCCTGGATAATGGGGCGACCAGAACTGCACACAATACTCCAAACGCGGTCTAACCAAAGCCCTATGGAGCTGCAGAGTGACTTCCTGAATCTTGTACGCAACGCCCTGAACGAGGAAGGGAAGCGTAACATATGCCTACTTTAATATTCCATCTAGTTCTGCTGCCACTTTCAGGGAGTCATAGAAACATAGAAATTAGGTGCAGGAGTAGGCCATTCGGCCCTTCGAGCCTGCACCGCCATTCAATATGATCATGGCTGATCATCCAACTCAGTATCCCGTACCTGCCTTCTCTCCATACCCTCTGATCCCTTTAGCCACAAGCGCCACATCTAACTCCCTCTTAAATATAGCCAATGAACTGGCCTCAACTACCTTCTGTGGCAGAGAATTCCACAGATTCACCACTCTCCGTGTGAAAAATGTTTTTCTCATCTCGGTCCTAAAAGACTTCCCCCTTATCCTTAAACTGTGACCCCTTGTTCTGGACCTCCCCAACATCGGGAACAATCTTCCTGCATCTAGCCTGTCCAACTAGATTCTTAGCCTAAAGAATTTTGTAAGTTTCTATAAGATCCCCCCTCAATCTTCTAAATTCTCTGCCTCAGAGGGCGGTGGAGGCAGGTCCTCTGGATGCTTTCAAGAGAGAGCTGGATAGGGCTCTTAAAGATGGCAGAGTCAGGGGATATGGGGAGAAGGCAGGAACGGGGTACTGATTGGGGATGATCAGCCATGACCACATTGAATGGCGGTGCTGGCTGGAAGGGCCAAATTCTAGCGAGTACAAGCCGAGTCTATCCAGTCTTTCTGCATACGAACTGCTTATGGGCTTGGACCCCGAGATTTCTCGGTACATACAGTCCTTTCAGGCGAGGCAAAGGTTCACGTGCACCTCCTCCAACCTCATCTACTGTGTCCGCTGTTCCAGGTGTGGACTCGAATATATCAGTATGATCAAGTGTAGGCTGGGCGATCATTTCTCTGAACACCTCCGCTCAGTCTGCCTAGACCTGTGCCATCTCCTGATGCTAAACACTTTAACGCCCCCTCCCATTCCCGCACTGACCTTCTTCAAAGTAGGTTGCCGGATGGAAGTTGGTGTTGAAATGGATGAAGTCAGTCAGTTGTGTGTGGGTGCAGGAGGTGACACCAAAGCAGTCGTCGATGTAACGGAGGTAAAGGTCGGGGGTGGGGCCCTGGTACGCCGAGAACAAAGATTGTTCGACGTGCCCGACAAAGAGGCAGGCGTAGCTAGGGCCCATGCGTGTGTCCATAGCTACGCCTTGTGTTTGGAGGAAATGGGAGGAGTCAAAAGAGAAGTTGTTGAGGGTAAGGACCAACTCCGCTAGGCGGAGGAGGGCGTCAGTGGACGGGTATGGGTTGCTCCTCTGGTCGAGGAAGTACCGGAGGGCTTTGAGACCATCCTGGTGGGGGATGGAGGTGTAGAGTGACTGGACGTCCATGGTGAAGATGAGAGGATGGGGGCCTGGGGAATGGAATGCGTGGAGCCGACGGAGAGTGTCTGAGGTGTCTTGAACATAGGTGGGGAGGGATTTAACAAAGGGGGATAGGATGGAGGTCTCGACCCGAAACGTCGCCTATCTCCTTCGCTCCTTAGATGCTGCTGCACCCGCTGAGTTTCTCCAGCCTTTTGTGTAACCCCCCACACTGACCTTTCTGTCCCGGGCCAAATGCAAATTGGAGGAACAGTGTCTCATATTTCGCTTGGGCAGCTTACAACTCTGTGGTACGAATAGTGACTTCTCGAACTTCAAGTAACCCTTGCTTCCCCCTTGTCCTCGTCCCCCCCCCCCCCCACCCCACCCTAGTTGTCGTACTACTGCCCACCCGGTGAGTTCCTCTGTCTGTCTTCTCGTCATCACCTATTCCACAGCCAACAATGGCTCCACATTTCCTCCATCATCAGTGATTTTTGCATATTTTCCACTAATTTCTCCTCAGTGCCACCGGTATCTCTCACCCCCCTGACTCTCAGTCTGAAGAAGGGTCCCGACCCGAAACGTCGCCCATTCCTTCTCCCCAGAGACGCTGCCTGTCCCGCTGAGTTACTCCAGCGTTTTGCATCTATCTTCCGCGTAAAGCAGCATCTGCAGTTCCTTCCTGCACGTGTTTTAAATTTATATCTTTAGAGCTGCTAGATTTGTAAATAGAAATGGCGTTCCAGGGATCTGCAGAAAGTGGAGTATGGTGTACAATTTTGGTCGCCCAATTATAGGAAGGATGTCAACAAAATAGAGAGGGTACAGAGGAGATTTACTAGAATGTTGCCTGGGTTTCAACAGCTAAGTTACAGAGATAGGTTGAACAAGTTAGGTCTTTATTCTCTGGAGCACAGAAGGTTAAGGGGGACTTGATAGAGGTCTTTAAAATGATGAAAGGGATAGACAGAGTTGATGTGGACAAGCTTTTCCCTTTGAGAATAGGGAAGATTCAAACAAGAGGACATGACTTTAGAATTAAGGGACCGAAGTTTAGGGGTAACATGAGGGGGAACCTCTTTACTCAGAGAATGGTAGCGGTGTGGAATGAGCTTCCAGTGGAAGTGGTGGCGGCAGGTTCGTTGGTGTCATTTAAAAATAAATTGGATAGGCATATGGATGAGAAGGGTATGGAGGGTTATGGTATGAGTGCAGGCAGGTGGGACTAAGGGAAAAAAGTTGTTCGGCACGGACTGGAAGGGCCGAGATGGCCTGTTTCCGTGCTGTAATTGTTGTATGGTTATATGGTTAAATGAATATAGATTATTCCCTCAGTAAAAATGCTACTCATTAGACAATGGTTAAAGCTAACGTTTTTTAACAGAATTCTAACACTAAAGAAGACATTGTGCCTCCGTACATTAACGCTGAGATCGCTGTGAGGTGTAACCTATGATATAAAAGTGCTGGCAATGTTAGATGACAGGAAATCCATTGAATTGCCTTAGATGTCAAGGAGGAGGCCAAATGGTGAATTGCTGCCGTAAACTCTCTGACAGCTTGTTGTGCTTTTTTATAGTCTCTTCCTTACCGTTAAACACAACCATCCATTTGATAGAAAGCTATTTCAGAAACTTTCAATATCCCAGTGCAGAGCTGAAACTATCTGCCGCATACAGATCGCAATGTTATACTCGCAATGGCTAAAGACAGTTAGCAACCATGAACAGTCTCTGTGTGGAAAGGAACTGCAGATGCTGGTATATACTGAAGATAGACAAAAAGGTGCTGGAGGAACTCAGCGGGACAGGCAGCATCTCAGCAGAAAAAGGAATGGGTGACGTTTCGGACCTGGACTTTTCTTCAGATTCGGGTTCCGACCCTCCTTCTTTCTCCAGAGATGCTTCCCGGCCCACTGAATTATTCCTGCATTTTGTGTGTACAAACAGTCTCTGCCTGTCTACGATAGACACAAAAAGCGGGAGTAACTCAGCGGGACGGGCAGCATCTCTGGAGAGAAGGAACGGGTTTAATGCGGATAAATGTGAGGTTATCCACTTTGGTAGCCAAAACAGGAAGGCAGATTACTATCTAAATGGCGTCAAGTTGGGAAAAAGGGGAAGTACAACGGGATCTGGAGGTCCTTGTACATCAGTCTATGAAAGTAAGCGGGGGGGGGGGGGGGGGGTTACACAAAAAGCTGGAGAAACTCAGCGGCTGCAGCAGCATCTAAGGAGCGAAGGAGATAGGCGACGTTTCGGGTCGAGACCCTTCTTCAGACAGTATGAAAGTAAGCATGCAGGTACAGCAGGCAGTGAAGAAAGCGAATGGCATGTTGGCCTTCATAACAAGAGGAATCGAGTATAGGAGCAAAGAGGTCCTTCTGCAGTTGTACAGAGCCCTAGTGAGACCACACCTGGAGTATTGTGTGCAGTTTTGGTCCCCTAATTTGAGGAAGGACATTCTTGCTATTGAGGGGGTGCAGCGTAGGTTTACAAGGTTAATTCCCGGGATGGCGGGACTGTCATATGCTGAGAGGATGAAGCAGCTGGGCTTGTACACTCTGGAGTTTAGAAGGATGAAAGGGAATCTCATTGAAACATATAAGATTGTTAAGAGTTTGGACACGCTAGAGGCAGGAAACATGTTCCCGATGTTGGGGGAGTCCAGAACCAGGGGCCACAGTTTAAGAATAAGGAGTAAGCCATTTAGAACGGAGACAAGGAAACACTTTTTCTCACAGAGAGCGGTGAGTCTGTGGAATTCTCTGCCTCAGAGGGTGGTGGAGGCCGGTTCTCTGGATGCCTTCAAGAGAGAGCTAGATAGGGCTCTTAAAAATAGTGGAGTCAGGGGATATGGGGAGAAGGCAGGAACGGGGTACTGATTGGGGATGATCAGCCCTGATCACATTGAATGGCGGTGCTGGCTCGAAGGGGCAAATGGCCTACTCCTGCACCCATTGTCTATTGTCTATTGTCTATTGTGATGTTTCGGGTTCAGTCCGATGAAGGGTCTCGACCCGAAACGTCACCCATCCCTTCTCTCCAGCGATGCTGCCTGTCCCGCTGAGTTACTCCAGCTTTTTGTGTCTATCTTTGGGTTAAACCAGCATCTGCAGTTCCCTCCTACAGGTTTTGCCTGCCTAGACCCATAACTAGACCCATAAACTATAGTAGTGATAGTATTATCTGTTCTAGTTGGCCAGCAAGCAAAACAAAGCTCTCCACCGTACCTTGGTACATGTAACAATAACAAACATAAACCTGAATGTTAAGAATGTTAAATAAATAAAACAATCTAAGATAATTTGTTTAAAAAATGTGCATAGTGATAAGAGGTTTCCATTTGCATTCCTCTCGGGCCATTGCCTGCACCTCTTCACAGTCATTGATAATCAAGCTCTGTGTAGCAAGGAACTACAGCTGCTGGTTTATACTGAAGATGGACCAGGATAGAGTGGGTGTGGAGAGGATGTTTCCACTAGTCTCAGGATAAAAGGACGTTCCTTTGGGAAGGAGATGAGGGGGAATTTCTTTTGTCAGAGGGTGGCGAATCTGTTGAATTCATTGCCACAGAAGGCTGCAGAGGCCTAATCAATGGATATATTTAAGGCAGAGATAGACAGGTTCTTCATTAGTACGGGTGTCAGGGGTTACGGGGAGAAGGCAGGAGAATGAGGTTAGGAAGGGGAGTTAGATCAGCCGTGACTGAATGGCGGAGTAGACTTGATGGGCCGAATGGCCTAATTCTGCTCCTATCCTCTGTGAAAAAAAATGCTGGAATAACTCAGCGGGCCAGGCAGCACTGAGTAAAGGAATAGGTGAAGCATTGGGTTCTTCAGACAGCAAACCTCTTCACTTGTGTTACAGTCGTACAGGAACTTGGTGAGGCAGCACTTTTTCTTTACAAAAGTAAGTTTATCTACAGGTTTAATATGACACCCAATACACTATTGTAAGGAGACGTCAATCTAAAGTCATAGTGTCATAGTCACACATGTGGAAACAGGCCCTTCGGCCCAACTTGCCCACACCGGCCAACAATGTGCCAACTAAACTAGTCCCGCCTGCCTGCGTTTGGTCCATATCCCTCAAACCTGTCCTATCCATGTACCTGTCCAACTGTTTCTTAAATGTTGGGATAGTCCCTGCCTCAACTACCTCCTCTGGCAGCTTGTTCCATACACCCACCACCCTTTGTGCGAAAAAGTTACCCCTCATATTCCGATTAAATCTTTTCCCCCTCACCTTAAACCAAAGGTGGCATTAAGTTAAAGCAAAGTATATATTATGTATCAAAGTAAAATGTTGTTATTCTCATCCAAGAAGCTCTAAACCCACTGCGGTGCCCACCAGTCCCGGAAAGCTGCCAAGGTGCCAGTGGGCACAGCGAGCCCCCTCTCGGGGGACATGCGGGCACGGACGTAAGCCCGAGAGGGGGGCTGGCAGACGGCCCAGGAAGAGCCTTTAGCTGCCCGCTGCCGGGGCCCATGAGGTCAGGCCACACGTAGGTGGGGCGGCACAGTGGTGCAGCGGTAGAGTTGCTGCCTCACAGCGCCAGAGACCCGGGTTCGACAATAGACAATAGGTGCAGGAGTAGGCCATTCGGCCCTTCAAGCCAGCACCGCCATTCAATGTGATCATGGCTGATCATCCCCAATCGGTACCCCGTTCCTGCCTTTAAGGGGGAGTTAGATGTGGCCCTTATGGCTAAAGGGATCAGGGGGTATGGAGAGAAGGCAGGTACGGGATACTTAGTTGGATGATCAGCCATGATCATATTGAATGGCGGTGCAAGCTCGATGGGCTGAATGGCCTACTCCTGCACCTATTTTCTATGTTTTTCCCCATATCCCCTGACTCCGCTATTTTTAAGAGCCCTATCTAGCACACTCTTGAAAGCATCCAGAGAACCTGCCTCCACCACCCTCTGAGGCAGAGAATTCCACAGACTCACCACTCTCTGTGAGAAAAAGTGTTTCCTCGTCTCCGTTCTAAATGGCTTACTTCTTATTCTTAAACTGTGGCCCCTGGTTCTGGTCTCCCCCAACATCGGGAACATGTTTCCTGTCTCTAGCGTGTGCAAGCCCTTAACAATCTTATATGTTTCAATGAGATCCCCTCTCATCCTTCTAAACTCCAGAGTACACAAGCCCAGCCGTTCCATTCTCTCAGTATATGACAGTCCCGCCATCCCGGGAATTAACCTTGTAAACCTACGCTGCACTCCCTCAATAGTTCGTTCCTGACTACGGATACTGTCTGTACAGAATTTGTACCTCCTCCCTGTGACCGCGTGGGTTTTCTCCTGATGCTCCAGTTTCCTCCCACATCACAAAGATGTACAGGTCTGTCGGTTAATTAGCTTGCTGTAATTGTAAATTGTCCCTAGAGTTCGTGTGTTAGTGTGCGGGGATTGCTGGTCAGCATGGATTTGGTGGGCCGAAGGGCCCGTTTCCACGCTGTGTCTCGCAAGTAAACTAAACTTGGAGTATTATGTGAAAGAAGGAACTGCAGGTGCTGGTTTAAACCGAAGATAGACACAAAATGCTGGAGTGACTCAGCGGGACAGGCAGCATCTCTGGAGAGAAGGAATGGGCGACGTTTCGGGTCGAGACCCTTTTTCAGACTGGTCAGGGATCAGGGAAACGAGAGATATACTCGGTGACGTGGAGAGATAAAGAACAATGAATGAAAGATGTGCAAAAAAGTATCGATGATAAAGGAAACAGGCCATTGTAAGCTGGTTGTTGGGTGAAAATGAGAAGCTGGTGCGACTTGGGTGGGGGAGGGATAGAGAGAGAGAGGAAATGTCGGGGCTACCTGAAGTGAGAGAAATCAAGATTCATCCCAGTGGGCTGTAAGCTGCCCAAGCGAAATATGAGGTTGTTCCTCCAATTAGCGTTTCGCCTCACTCTGACAATGGAGGGGACCGAGTATTACGTTCAGGTTTGGTCACCCTGCCATCGGCAGGATGCCATTAAACAGTGAAGAGTGCAGAGGTTTATGAGGGTGTAAATCCCTATTGCGTCTCCCACAAGCGTGAATGCAGTTGAAGACTGTTCCATGAGGCCATGTGATAGGAGAAGAATTAGGCCATTCGGCCCATCAAGTCTCCTTCGCCATTCAATCATGGCTGGTCTATCTCTCCCTCCTAACCTTCTATCTCTCCCTGCTGCCTTCTCCCCATAACCCCCGACACCCGTACTAATCAAGAATCTATCTGAAGAAGGGTCGCGACCCGAAACGTCGCCTATCTCCTTCGCTCCTTAGATGCTGCTGCACCCGCTGAGTTTCTCCAGCTTTTTGTGCAACCCAAGAATCTATCAATCTCTGCCTGACAAATATCCACTGATTTGGCCTCTACAGCCTTCTGTGGCAAAGAATTCCCCAGATTCACCCCCCTCTGACTAAAGAAATTCCTCCTCATCCCCTTCCTAAAGGAATGTCCTTTAATTCTGAGGCTACGACCTCTAGTCCTAAACTCTCCCACTAGTGGAAACATCCTCTCCACATCCACTCTATCCAGGCCTTTCACTATTCGGTACGTTTCATTTGCCGTGGAGAACTTTGGGACAACTCGGTGGTGTAAAAAGTGCTGCATGTATACAAGCCTTTTTCTAGGATTTGTGTTGAACAAGCTTGTCCAATTGCATTTGTAGTTTTACCAGAGTGTCAAGAGTCAGGAGTGGTTTGTTGTCATGTGCCTCAAAACAGAACGACAGATATGTGAACATAGAACTCTGTAAACCCCACGATAAGCATCAGAAACTTCAGTGTACACACACATCACACATCACGCATCACGGGAAAGGGAAAGAGAGATATAGACGGTGTTATCGAGTGATATACACATATATGCACACACACACACACAAAATATTATTAATATAATTGTGAAATCAAGCGTTTAGCTGTTAAAGATACTGAGGTCCAGATTAACAGTTTACTCACCATGTTGGGTAAAGACCCAGCCTGGTACTGATGAAGACCAAACTAAATATTATAAACAGCAGCTCGCACAGCCTTTGACATTTGGCATAGTTTGCCATCTTAGCTGCCTGCAAATAAAAAAAAAAGGCACGAGTGTCGGATTTTCAATATCGGACTGACATTGTGAAATATCTAACATGACACAGAATACTGGAGTAACGCAGTGGGTCGGTCAGGCAGAGTCTCTGGAGAACATGGATCAAAGACGTTTTGGGTTGGGACTCTTCTTCAGACCAACTGACCTAAAGGAAGGGAGTCACGAGGAACTGCAGATGCTGGAACCTGGAGGAAAACACAATAAGTGCTGGAAGGATTCAGTGGGTGAGGAAGCATCTGTGGAGGGAATGGACAGGCAGCATTTTGGGTCGAACCCTTCTTTAGACTGAAGAAGGACCGTCACCCGAAACGTCACCTTTCCACCTTCCCCATGAGATGCTGCCTGAACCGCTGAGTTACTCCAGCACTGTGTGTCTTTTTTTTTATGTAATCCTGCAGTTCCTGCATGATGAAACCTTTAATTTGCTCGTCTCCAGAAGCAGATCAAAAGTGGCACCAGAGTCCTTGACCTGTGGCCAGCCACCAATAATATTAAATTGCAGGATTATTCCATGCAGCAAATGTCACAGGGTGAGCATATTTAAATATAATATGATACGATAGAAACATAGAAATTAGGTGCAGGAGTAGGCCATTCAGCCCTTCGAGCCTGCACCGCCATTCAATATGATCATGGCTGATCATCCAACTCAGTATCCCGTACCTGCCTTCTCTCCATACCTCTGATCCCCTTAGCCACAAGGGCCACATCTAACTCCCTCTTAAATATAGCCAATGAACTGGCCTCAACTACCCTCTGTGGTAGAGAGTTCCAGAGACCCACCACTCTCTGTGTGAAAAAAGTCCTTCTCATCTGGGTCCTAAAGGATTTCCCCCTTATCCTTAAGCTGTGACCCCTTGTCCTGGACCTCCCCAACATCGGGAACAATCTTCCTGCATCTAGCCTGTCCAACCCCTTAAGCTTAGCCATCCCAGGAGGGAAATTGGTCTGCCATCATGGAGTTAAAGTGACGAGTGACAAGTCGGGGATTGGGGGGGTGTGCAACGATTGGGGAGAGGGGGGAAGAAGGGGCAGCAGTAGTTCAGTTGCAGTGGCAAGCATGAGCATGCGATTACCACCACGTTAGGTTCTGAAAATGGAACTCCTGTGGACGAAAGGGGAAGATAAATGATGCAACTAGCTTGTACATAAACACTTGATAAAGAGCAATGAATCAGGTTGCTGGCCTCTTAATCAATGACTAATTCCATCCACTGCACGGAATCAATTATTGACACGGATCTTTGGAACCATACGGTCAGGGTAACCACTTCAGTGGAGTTACTTGAGAAACTTAGCTCAGAGTATGTTAACTTTGAACTGGTCGTTTGCTATTTGTAAAAGAATGACTACAATAACCCCTGCAATCATTCTCTCCGCGTGCCAGATTGGCAGTGTCCAAACCCTTAACAATCTTATACAACTGATGTCAACGTTTCCTATTTGTAAAAGCACCTTGGTCAGTTCTACTTGCCAAGTGAGTGATGATCGTACCCCGTGAATTATAACATTGTTTTCTCTAACATTCAGTATCGGCCCAGGTCACACGGAACACACTCAAAAGAGGGTCAAACTACTGTATTCTGTCCCAATAGACAATGGACAATAGGTGCAGGAATAGGCCAATTCCCTTCGAGCCAGCACCACCATTCAATGTGATCATGGCTGATCGTCCTCAATCAGTACCCCGTTCCTGCCTTCTCCCCATATCCCCTGACTCCGCTATCTTTAAGAGCCCTATCTAGCTCTCTCTTGAAAGCATCCGGAGAACCTGCCTCCACCGCCCTCTGAGGCAGAGAATTCCACAGACTCACCACTCTCTGTGAGCAAAAGTGTTTCCTCGTCTACGTTCTAAATGGCTTACTCCTTATTCTTAAACTGTGGCCCCTGGCTCTGGACTCCCCCAACATCGGGAACATGTTTCCTGCCTCTAGCGTGAACAAGCCCTTAACAATCTTATATGTTTCAATGAGATCCCCTCTCATCCTTCTAAACTCCAGAGTGTACAAGCCCAGCTGTTCCATTCTCTCAGCATATGACAGTCCCGCCATCCCGGGAATTAACCTTGTGAACCGACGCTGCACTCCCACAATAGCAAGAATGTTCTTCCTCAAATTAGGGGACCAAAACTGCACACAATACTCCAGGTGTGGTCTCACTAGGGCCCTGTACAACTGCAGAAGGAATCTGTATTCTGTCCCAGGACACAACTTCCACTGAACCTCCCAGTTTTTATTTGAACCATCATTGTGTCAGGTCGGGGGGAGTTCCCCCGCCACGAGTACCATGTAATCCCGCGCTATCTGCTCCATGGTCGGATAGTCGGCGACTAAACCGTCTCCCCCACCTGGTTTGCCAGGTGAGGAGGGGGCTGTGGACCCCCAGCAGGACCAAAAACAAGACCTGTCAAAGGGCGGATGAGCTTCTAGCGAGCCAACGGCCATCCACACATCAGTAGAAGTTGCGATCACTGTCGTACACGGCCTCGTAAAGGCACCGTGCCCGATGATGTTTTCAACATTGATGATGATGATGATTCCAACTAGTCTATTCGATGGCGTAGAAACAAGGAACTGCAGATGCTGGTTTGCCAAGGAAAGACACAAAGTGCTAGAGAAACTCAGTGGGTCTGAAGAAGGGTCCCGACCCAAAACGTCACCTATCCATGTTCTCCTGAGATGATGCCTGACCCACTGAGTTACCCCAGCAGTGGGATAGGATGATTGTTACTTAAAACTGCATTACTGCTCAAACAAATTTTTTTTTGTATTTTTTTCCAGCTAAAACACAAGGATGATTGTGGGCTGCCAATGACCTGCCCATTGTTGGACAGACAGGCAGTGCGTTAATAAGGGTCATTGGCACTTTATAGTTGGCACACGCACTTGGTGTTATGCATGAAGATGTTAAACTGGGGGAAATTAAACATTGTCAGACCAAACACTGAAGGAATGAAAGATACAGCATGGACACAGGCCCTTCGGCCCACTGAGTCCATGCTGACCATCGATTACACCTGTTCCATGCTATCAAACGTTCTCATCTACACACTACACCCAACTTACAGAGGGCTGATTACCTACAAACCCGCACGTCTTTGGGGTGTGGGAGGAAACCGGGGCACCCGGAGGAAACCCACGCATGTCACAGACAGCACCCGAGGTCAGGATCGAGCCTGTGTCCCTGGCGCTGTGAGGCAGCAGCTCTACCCGCTGCACCACTGCGCCCCGTTAAGATGAAGGGGAAGGGAGCATCAGAGGCAGAGGTTCGGTAGACTAACCATGTCATGGATTCATACAGCACGGAAACAGGCCATTCGGCCCAACTTGTCCATGCTGGCCAAGGTGCCCCATCTACACTAGTCCCACCTGCCCATGTTTGGCCCGTACCTCTCTAAACCTATCCTATCCATGTAACTGTCCCAATATATAGAAATAGTAAGCAAAACTAATGGAAATACAACCTCGCTTTAGTGACTTTTTCCTTTGTCATTTCACTAAATATTATTCAAGGTCCACCACTGATTTCCTGGCAACTCGTGGTTCCCCCCCCCCCTCTTCAATTTGGACAAAATCCCCCCTGGTAGTCCCCCCGAAAATGTGGCTGCCTAGGCCGGTTGAGGAGGCCGATCGGGACTTCCACTGCCGATCGGTGGGTTGAATTAGCCCCCTGTGTCTGGGGCTCTGGAACTCCGTTCCCACCGCCGACTTCCGCGGCCCAATTTGCGGGCGGGACCGGACCACCTCTGTCGGTCCGGCAAATCGGACAATGCAGCAGCCGAGGGTGCCGGAAAATCGATGGCTCTTGGTTACTTGGTCCTCCAAATTATTCCAACTGGAATTTAAACTGGAGGTGGTGAAGGGAGGGGTTTTAGCCAGAGAGGGTTATTGGGAAGAAAGTGCCACTTTAAATTTAGTTGCATCTGGCTGGGCAACCGTGGCTTGGTGGAGATTATTCCATGCTTTAATAGTGCGTGGGAAGAACAAATTGCTGTACACATCTGTCTTTGAGACTGGGACCACAAATTGGATCGAATGCCCTCGTCTGCTCCTAATTGGTTTGGGGTTGGTGTAGGTCTTGTGATCTATGTCTAGCTGACCATTTAACATTTTGTAAAAACAGGTCAAACGGTGAGCTTCACGTCTGTCTTGGAGAGGGTTCCACCCCCGCCCAGAGAATTCAGAGGTTTGGCGACACTCAACGACCTTCTCTCTCGTAGGTGTTAGTAACAAATCGAGCGGCCTGTCTTTGGACACGTTCGATGGATGAAATCCGTCACGCCACGGGCAGATGATTCTTTTTACAAAGCGATGGGTTTGGTTAAGACCACATACGGCGCGGTCAGGGATCACAAACGCTTTGCTTACCTCCAACAGAAAGTCGGATGCGTCGTGAAGGCACATGACCAGTGTCCCGACACGCACCATGTTGTTGATGTACGAGAACATTAGCAGCGCTATTGTTGCCGTGTGGTGCAAGAACATAATGGCAAAGTCCTAAAACATGAAGAAGAGCATGAAGAATCACGCACAACTGTCCCCTCGTCAGCCCGTTGCACACTTCACAAGTTCCACTGGGAGGCCTGAGTTTCCAAGGCGATCTTATCGAGGTGTTTCAAATCATGAGGGGGAATAGATGGGGTGGATGCACAGAGCATGTAGGAAGGAACTGCTGGTTTTAACCGAAAATAGACACAAAAAGCTGGAGTAACTCAGCGGGGCAGGCAGAATCTCTGGAGAGAAGGAATGGGTGACGTTTCGGGTTCAGTCTGATCAAGGGTCTCAACCCGAAACATCACCCCTGAGATGCTGCCTGTCCCGCTGAGTTACTCCAGCATTTTTGCATCTATCGTCTGAGTCTTTTACCCCGGGAAGAAACCAGAGGACATAGGTT
Source organism: Raja brachyura (assembly GCA_963514005.1). The sequence goes on from OY740787.1 coordinate 86,773,239, forward strand.
TAAGGTGAGAGGGGAAAGACTTAATACAAACCTGAGGGGCAGCTTTTCCACACGGAGAATGGTGGGTATATAGAAAGAGCTGCCACGGGAGGTCGTTGAGGAAGGGACCATAATAGCAGTTACAAGATATTTAAACATGTACATGGATTTGGGCCAGACTGGGACTAACATGGTCAGACAGGGCTTATGACTATAATAGGGGTTACACAAAAGGCTGGAGAAACTCAGCGGGTGCAGCAGCATCTAAGGAGCGAAGGAGATAGGTGACGTTTCGGGTCGAGACCCTTCTTCAGACTGGTCAGGGATCAGGGAAACGAGACGTATAGACGGTGATGTGGAGAGATAAAGAACAATGAATTAAAGATATGCAAAAAAGTATTGATGATAAAGGAAACAGGCCATTGTAAGCTGTTTGTAGTGTGAAAATGAGAAGCTAGTGCGACTTGGGTGGGGGGGAGATTGAGAGAGAAGGAATGCCAGGGCCCGAGGGCTGAGGGAGAGGTGGGAAGGGGAGCAGGCAGCCAGGGTTAACAGAATTGAGAAAATTCAATGTTTAAGCCCAGAGGATGCAGACTCCCCAAGCGGAATATGAGGTGCTGTTCCTCCAACTTGCGGTGTTGCTCACTCTGGCCGTGGAGGAGGCCCAGGACTGAGAGGTCGGATACGGAATGGGAGGGGGAGTTGAAGTGCTGAGCCACCGGGAGGTTGGGTTGGTTATTGCGGACCGAGCAGAGGTGTTCGGCGAAACGATCGCCAAGCCTCCGCTTGGTCTCACCGATATAGATCAGCTGGCATCTGGAGCAACGGATGCAGTAGATGAGGTTGGAGGAGGTGCAGGTGAACCTCTGTCGGACCTGGAGGGACTGCTTGGGTCCCTGAAAGGAGTGGATGGGGGAGGTGGAGGGACAAGTGTAGCATCTCTTGCGGTTGCAAGGGAAAGTGCCCGGGGAAGGGGTGGAGCGGGAGGGAAGGGAAGAATTGACAAGGGAGTTCTGGAGGGAGCGGTCCTTGTGGAAGGCAGACAGGGGGGGGAGATGGGAAGATGTGGCGAGTGGAGGGGTCACGTTGGAGGTGGTGAAACTGGCGGAGGACTATGTGTTGTATGTGCCGGCTGGTGGGGTGAAAGGTGAGGACCAGGGGGACTCTGCCCTTGTTGCGAGTGACACATGGCCAGTGTGAGATGCACTGCAGCTGAATGCATGACAATGTGAATCTATTAAGAACAATGGCGTCACATTAAGTCAGTCAATGACTAACAGCTGTGATTGCAAAGTGTGAACTTACAGCAGGCTGTTATCAAACGAGACACATTTGCAAGAACACGATGTAACCTGCACATTCCAATTTAGTTCCTCCTGTCACGATTCACTCTCTCACAGCTTTTGCTACTTGCTGGAAGGCCAATGCTATATATACTCCACTTGTTCTTAAGCACGATATGTCAGGCAGTGGCTGTGCTAATTGGTGAAGCCTCACTGACCTGAAATGCTAACCCACTTTTTCTCCGTCCATAGATACTGCCTGACCCGCGGAGTATTTTCTGGACTTACAAAGTGCTGGAGTAACTCAGCGGGTCAGGCAGCATCTGTGGAGAACATGGATAGGTGACGTTTCACAGAGTGCTGGAGTAACTCAGCGGGTCAGGCAGCATCTCTGGGGAACATGGATCGGTGACGTTTCGGATCAGGACCGTTCTTCAGACTGACGTAGTGGGTGGGGAGGTTCTGCAAGGGAGGAGGGGCAAGACCAAGCCTGGCGAGTGATAGGTGGATACTGGTGAGTGGAGTTATTTTGATCGGTAGATGATTGGACAAAGGCCACAGATGAAAGGTTTAACTTACTTCAGTTTATTGTCATGTGTACCGAGGGAATAACGTTCGGTGCAAGATAAAGCCCGACAAGAAAAGGGACCAAAGGCGTGAGGTAAGGAGAGAAGAGTAGCGAATTGTGAAGCTGGAGGAAGGAATATGAGTGGAAGTGGAGGGGGGGAGATGGTGGATAGTGGGAATAGTGGATGTGCCTCCACATGGGGAGCGGGGAAAGAGAGCGGGGAAAAAAGGTGGGTGGGGGGAGGTTTGTAGGTTAGCTATCTAAAATTGGAAAGTTCAGTGATTGTTTACTGTTGATCTAACTGCTGTGGTCAGTCCATATGACAGAGGTTATACAGAGGTCCGTAATCGTGAGGCTTTATTGCGCTGAGAATGAGGTACGGTACAGTTGGATGGGGAATGGATTAATGTTCCAAGTGTTAGCTGGAAGCTGGATCAATGGACCGGATACTGTGATCGCCAGGGATGGCCGCGAGCAGTGAACTCAGTTTTCATAGATGTCCCAACTGGTCCAAATCTCCACTGACTCCATCTACACCTCACGCTGCCTCGGCAAGGCCGGCAGCATCATCAAGGACCACTCCCTCTTCTCCCCTCTCCCATCAGGCAAGAGGTACAGACATCAAGAACTGGAGGACGTGGGTTTACGGTGAGAGGGGGCCAACACTATCCTACACACGCTAGGGGCAATTTACAATTTTACCAAAGCCAATTAACCTACAAACCTGTACGTCTTTGAGGGTTGGGTGGGCTCGGACTTCATTTCTTAAAGAGTGCAGGAAGATGAGGGCTGATCTTATAGAGGTGCACAGAGTCATGAGGGGAATAGATGGAGTGAATGCACGGGGGGAATAGGTAGGGTGAGTCTTTTGGCCAGAGTAGGGGAATCGAGAACAAGATGACATAGGTTTAAGGTGAAGGGGGAAAGATGTAATAGCATCCTGAGGGGTAACTTTTTCACACCGAGGGTGGTTGGTGTATGGAATGAGTTGCCAGGGGAGGTAGTTGAGACAGACACGATAACAAATCTTAAAAGATTCTCTCACAAGTTTAGGGAGGGGATAGGGCCTGTCCCACTTTCACGACCTAATTCACAACCTTTTTTACCAGCGGACATTTTTCATCAGGCTAGAAAAACGCCGCGACCTACTTGATGCCACAAGTAGCATCACGACCTCTTACGACCTCGTGACGACCATGGTGCGAGTATGAGTCCAGGGCAAACCCGGCAGAGGTCGTGAATTAGGTCGTGAAAGTGGGACAGGCCCTTTAGAACAGCGTGTCTTAACCGGGGTTCCCCGGAACCCCAGGGTTGCGCGAGAGGTCGCCAGGGGAAACAGTGATAAGCATGCTAATCACAGTCTTTGTCAGTGCACACTATTAAGGCCTTCAATAAACCGACTTTAATAAACCACGACGGCAGACGACTTCGAGGAGGCCACAAAGAAACCGGGTGGCGGCAGTGGGAACTGCGGCCGGAACCAGCGTCGATGGAGCGGAGGCATCCGTAATGCATCGGGCGGTGGTCATCGAGGAGGTATGAACCGGCTGTATTTTTCACAGTTTATTTTTATATTAAAAGTTGGTTTTTATGGAGGCTTTAATAATATTTTCATGTTGTGAAATGGGGTCCAAAAAAAATGTATGAACCAACAGTATTTTTTATACCGACTTCATAGCAAACCGCAACGTTCCAATCCACCGCATTCCACTAAAACCCACTCGCTAGTTGACTTAAATGGCCATTAATTTACAGGCAGTAAACACTAAATTCCTTCCATTTGGCCCAGAAATTCATGAAAGTGAGATTTAAAAATTATGTTATATTGTGGATTATTGTGTGAATGTTATTTGGACACTTAGGCAATTTTTAAAAAGTTTATCTTTTCTTAAGAAATGGATAGATGTTTAGATCTACTCATTGAATTTTGTAATTAGCTACAATTAGATAACTAACTAATTATATGCTTTAATTTCAGGTCATCCAAGTAAGATTGTTTCATATTTGTTTCAGAATGCTTCAATCTATAATAACTGAAAATTTCATTGAGTTCTCTTAATTTTTAAGAAAGTTATGGGCTTTTAACTGTTCTAGATCACAGCTTTTGAGTTAAGTCAATTGAAAGGCAATGGGGAACAAGATGCTAATTTCCGAGTATGAAAATGGTCATAACTTTCTTAATACTGAAGATATGAAAGTAAATTAGGTGTCAAATTAAACTTCTTTTTATGCTTTATCTGATGGGATAAATTGCAGACTTTGCAAATTTTGTAACATTGCTATTTAGTGAGGTTATATGAATTTAAAAAAAAATGTTTATTTTTGTTAGTTTATGTTTATTTTTATGTTTATTTATTAAAATTATGTTCATTTTTGTTAGTTTATCAAAAGTTTATGTGTGTTGTTCTCTCTCTCTCTCTCTCTCTCTCTCTCTCTCTCTCTCTCTCTCTCTCTCTCCTCCAAAGTTAGTTCTGTTTGCCTTCAGTTGCTTCAGTTTTGAGCACGCAGTTTGATTTCAGTTTTGTTTTTGCATTGCCAACAAACCTGAGAAAAACGAAAGTTATTTTTTGCTTAAACCAGGCATCAGAAAAATATATTAAGTTTGCCTTAGGAACTTTAAGTTTGTGAATGAGAGAGAAAGAAATTAATAAAGATATCGAATATATTTTTAGGTAGGAGTTCCCTGAGACATGAAAATTATTTCCAGGGTTAGAAGGTTGAGAAAGGCTGGGTTGGGCTGAAGGGCCTGTTTTGGTGCGGCTTGACTAATTAGACAGTGGATAAATGAAAGCATGGTTTTGTTTTTATTGTTGTTCTTTGGGATTTCCTTAACACCAGTGTAAAGAATGCTTCATACTCACAATGGATTCTTGTGACATAAAGGGCCTGTCCCTCCAGCATCCGACTCCATGCGATGAGCGCGATCAAACTAGAAGCGGGGGCCGCGCGGAGGTCGGGTGATCCCCTGTACAGGGCCATTCCCACCAGCATGCGCCTGCATGCGGCAAGCGTGACCAAACCGGCAGCGAGGGCCGCGCGGAGGTCAGGTGAGTGGCGCAACGCGGCGCAAAGTGAGGCGAACTTGGAGCGAAGTCTTAAAGGTAAGTTCGCCAGGACAGAGAGGGGCACACAGAGAGGGTCACAGAGGCACACACACAGAGAGAGCCACGGAGCCACACACATAGAGGGTCATGGAGGCACCTACAGAGAGGGTCACGGAGACACGACGTCGAGACGGTGTGTAATGCGTCGAGGCGACTGCGAGCCGACAAGCCGTTGCCGCACGGAATTTTTGAACATAGACAGTTTTTTGGAGCCCCGCGCGATGTCGGGACGAACTCCGCACAATTCCGCACGGCTCCGGCGATCGAAGTGGGACCGGCCCCGCGACGCCGGACGGCTCAAGCGACCACGTTAGGTTGCGCTCATCGCATAGAGTTGCATGCTTGTAGGACAGGCCCTTAAGGGTTTAGCTCAAACTATTATTATGTGGAATATTCTGACCTTTCGTTTGATGTCCGTGAACTGGGAGAAGATCAAGGACCAGTAGAAGGCCAGCTCCACGATGTAGTAGTAATGAAGATCGGAGGGGAGAGGCTGTGGAGGATAGGAAAGCATTTCACACGTCAGTCCCTGCTGCAATACGACCGGTACAGGCACTTCTGCAATGTCTTCATGGCTGCATACTGTAGGGAGCATCTCAGCTTGGTTTGGGAGCGCTGTCCAAGAGAATGCAGTAGCTGGGCTTGTACACTCTGGAGTTTAGAACGATGAGAGGGAATCTTATTGAAACATATACGATTGTTAAAGGTTTGGACACGCTGGAGGCAGGAAACATGTTCTCGATGTTGGGGGAGTCCAGAACCAGGGGCCACAGTTTAAGAATAAGGAGTAGGCCATTTAGAACGGAGACGAGGAAACACTTTTTCACACAGAGAGTGGTGAGTCTGTGGAATTCTCTGCCTCAGAGCGCGGTGGAGGCAGGTTCTCTGGATGCTTTCAAGAGAGAGCTAGATCGGGCTCTTAAAGATAGCGGAGTCAGGGGATATGGGGAGAAGGCAGGAACGGGGTACTGATTGGGGATGATCAGCCATGATCACATTGAATGGCGGTGCTGGCTCGAAGGGCAGAATGGCCTCCTCCTGCACCTATTGTCTATTGTCTAAGACCACAAGATAGGGGGAAGAACACGAGAAGACCGCAAGTACAGCTCTGCCCAAGAGGGCGGCAGGGCGCACAGTGGTAGAGTTGCTGCCTTACAGCGACAGAGTCCTGACTATGCGTGCTGTTTGTACGGAGTTTGCACGTTTGCCCCGTGACCTGGGTGGGTTTTCTCCAGGATGTCCGGTTTCCTCCCACACTCCAAAAGCGTAAAGCTTTGTGGGGTAATTGGCTTGGTATAATTGTAAGTGGTCCCTCCTGCGTGTATAGGGTGGCGTTAGTGTGCGGAGATCAACATGTCCCAACATGTCCCAGCTACACTAGTCCCACCTGCCAGCGTTTGGTCCATATCCCTCCAAACCTGTCCTATTCACGTACCTGTCTAAATGCTTCTTAAATGTTGGGATAGTCCCAGCCTCAACTACCTCCTCTGGCAGCTTGTTCCATACACCCACCACCCTTTGCGTGAAAAAGTTACCCCTCAGATTCCTGTTAAATCTTTTCCCCTTCACCTTGAACCTATGTCCTCAGGTCCTCGTTTCCCCTACTCTGGGCGAGAGACTCTGTGCCTCTAACCGATCTATTCCTCATGATTTTGTACACCTCTATAAGATCTCCCCTCATCCTCCTGCGCTCCAAGGATAGAGACCCAGCCTACTCAACCTCTCCCTATAACTCACACCCTCTAGTCCTGGCAACATCCTCGTAAATCTTCTGTGAACCCTTTCAAGCTTGACAATATCTTTCCTATAACATGGTGCCCAGAACTGAACATAATATTATAAATGCGGACTCACCAACGTCTTATACAACTGTAACGTGACCTCCCAACTTCTATACTCAATACTCTGACTGATGAAGGCCAAAGTGGCAAAAGCCTTTTTAACCACCTTATCTACCTGCGACTCAACCTTCAAGGAAACATGCACCTGTACTCCTAGATCCCTCTGCTCTACAACACTACCCAGAGGCCTACCATTCACTGTGTAGGTCCTGCCCTTGTTCAACATCCCAAAATGCAACACCTCACACTTCTCTGTATTAAATTCCATCAACCATTCCTCCGCCCACCTGGCCAATCGATCCAGATCCTGCTGCAATCTTTCACAACCATCTTCACCATCTGCAAAACCACCCACTTCTGTATCATCAGCAAACTTGCTAATCTTGCCCTGTATGTTCTCAGCCAAATGATTGATGTAGATGACAAACAATAACGGGGCCAACACCGAACCCTGAGGTACACCACTAGTCACAGGCCTCCAGTCTGAGAAGCAACCTTCCACCATCACCCTCTGCTTCCTTCCATGGATCCAATTTTCTATCCATTCAGCTCTCTCTCCTTGGATCCCATGTGATCCAACCTTCCAGAGCAGCCTACCATGCGGAACTTTGTCGATCGCCTTACTGAAGTCCATGTACACAACATCTACAGCTCTGCCTTCATCAACCTTTTTGGTCACGTCTTCAAAATCAGATTTGTGAGACACGATCTCCCACGTACAAAACCATGCTGACTATCCCTAATCAGACCTTGCCCATCCAAATGCCTGTATATCCTCTCTATCAGAATACTCCCCAGTAACGTACCAACTACAGATGTTAAGCTCACCGGCCTATAGTTCCCAGCATTTTCCCTGCAGCCCTTCTTGAGTAGAGGTACAACATTTGCCACCCTCCAGTCTTCCGGCACCTCTCCTGTATTTAAGGATGACTCGTAAATTTCAACCAGGGCTCCCGCAAGTTTCCCGCAATGTCTTCGGATATATAAGATCAGGCCTCAAAGATTTGTCTACCTTCATATACAACAGTACCTTCAGTACTTCTTCGACAGTAACAGTGACTGCTCTCAAGACACTTCCAGTGACTGCCCCAGGATCCGCCGTTCTACTGTCTGTCTCCTCGGTAAATACAGAGGAGAAATACTCATTTAGCACCTTGCCCATCTCCTGTGGCTCCATACAGAGGTGACCGCTTTGATTCCTGAGAGGGCCCACTCGCTCTCTAGTTACCCTTTTCCCCCTTATGTATTTATAAAATCTTTTGGGATTGTCCTTCATGCTGCCCACCAGAGCTATCTCCTGGCCCCTTTTTGCACCTTCTGATTTCCTTTTATAGTTTACTCCTTAGTTCCCGAAACTCCTCCAGGGATGCACTTGATCCCAGCTGCCCATACCTGTCCCATGCATCCTTCTTGTTCTTGACCAAAGCCTCAATTTCCCTCGTCAGCCAAGCTTCCTTACGTTTGCCTGCTTTGCCCTTCACTCCAACGGGGACGTACACATCCTGAGCGCTTGTCATAACGTGTAGGTAACGTAGGTAACGATAGGGGACGTTTCGGGTCAGAAATGTTGCTCTCTCCAGCCAATCTAGCTCGTGCATTCTGGTCTTGCCCCAAACTAGTTAACTACTGGGCAGTGGTTTTTAAAACCATCAGTGAAGTCCTTGGGATGACAGTGAGACCTTGCCCGCTTGTAGCTGTATTTGGTGTAACAGATAAAACCTCGGGTTTAAATACAAACCCAGTCTGATATCATTACATTTACATCACTTTTGGCCCGTAGGAGAGAGAATCTTGCTGGGCTGGAAATCCAGCACTCCTCCATCTGCCGCTGCATGGCCGGTTTATACTCTCTAGAATTTAGGAGATTGAGAGGGGATCTTATGGAAACTTACAAAATTCTTAAGGGGTTGAACAGGCTAGATGCAGGAAGATTGTTCCCGATGTTGGGGAGGTCCAGGACAAGGGGTCACAGCTTAAGGATAAGGGGGAAATCCTTTAGGACCGAGATGAGAAGGACTTTTTTCACCCAGAGAGTGGTGGGTCTCTGGAACTCTCTGCCACAGAGGGTAGTTGAGGCCAGTTCATTGGCTATATTTAAGAGGGAGTTAGATGTGGCCCTTGTGGCTAAGGGGATCAGAGGGTATGGAGAGAAGGCAGGTACGGGATACTGAGTTGGATGATCAGCCATGATCATATTGAATGGCGGTGCAGGCTCGAAGGGCCGAATGGCCTACTCCTGCACCTAATTTCTATGTTTCTACTGTGAATTTTCTTTTCCCTCCAATAAAAGAACTATTAATTAAAAAAGAAATGTTGCTTTCTTCTCACTCCTCCCCATCATAGTTTATTAGGAGCTTAAAATAGTTACCTAGCTGAGCACGGTTGGGATATAATAAATTGTACTTAACCACAGTATGACCTGATATATCGGATCAGGCCCTGGAGATTTGTCTACCTTCATACACAATGCATGACACCCCAAAGTAAGTAAAATGCTCCCTCCGATCAGTTTTATCACCCAGACTCTTAGTATTCATCTTTGATGTATGGACTTTCCAGGAAGCAGAGTCTTTGAATTTTAAAGAGCTTTTTGTAAGAGGTGACATCTCGTTTCACAGTATGTAATGATCTTAAATTTCATTTGAAGAATTCGTAATGGCTCAATGAGCCTGTTTCACCCTCGATGTGACAAGGATTGCAATTGGTCGGTAGATTCTATCATCTCAAATTTGGACTAATTCACCCAGTATCCGTCATTTCAGCCCTTTCTGGTTATATGCCCCAAATATTAGTGCAATGTCCCAACTGGCTTATATTATCAAATCATGAGCTATATTCCATAATTGATATAATCTACTGAAATACAGAAACAGGATTGAAATATGACTACATCACAGAAATGTCTGCCATTTCGTATTCCCAGATCACCTCACCTACAGTCAATTTAATATCACCACTTTTAAAATTGTAAGACTGGAATTTTAATCTATCACGTTGGGGGATTTCTGCCTCACAGCGCCAGAGACCCAGGTTTGATCCTGACAACGGGTGCTGTCTGTACAGAGTTTTACGTTCTCCCCGTGACAGCGTTGGGTTTTCCCTGGGTGCTCCGGTTTCCTCCCACACTCCAAAGACGTACAAGTTTGGCTTTGTTAACAGTTGTAAATTGGGCTCCAGTGTGTAGGATAGTGCTAGTGTATGGGGATCGCTGGTCGGCGTGGACTCATTGGCTGGAGGGTCTGTTTTTGCACAGTATCTCTAAACTAAACCAGACGGCACAGGGACAGGCCCTTCAGCCCAACTTGCCCACACCGGCCAACATGTCCCTTCTATACACCAGCCCCACCTGCACCAATTTGGCCCATATCCCTGTAAACCTGTCCAATCCCTGCGCCTGTCCAAATGTCCTTAAATGTTCTGATCGCACCTGGCTCAGCTATCTCTTCCGGCAGCACGTTCCATGCACCCACCGCCCTTTGTGTAAACACCATTCTGAGTGTTCAACATGGGCGTGTGTTGGGTGAAGGGTCAGTTTCCTCGCTGTTTGACACTGTTGGCGAGGCCTTGCTCAAGAGTATTCTGTTCAGTTGTAGTGAGGAGAGATTGTGATAGAGATGGCCATTTTGGACAGAAACCACCCCCATGTTATTTTACCCTGACCAATTTCCCGACTTTTACGGGGACCTGGGCGGGCATTGATGACAAACCCTGCGATATATCACTGTTGTTTCCTTTTACTAACGTCCACAATGAAACCTGTGGTGACCATTCCCAGCTTCGTCCCAGTTTCTTCCCAGTTCCCAGGCAACTGAACCATCCCATCACCAACTAGAGCAGTCCCGGCCTCCCATCTACCTCATTGCTGACCCTCGGACTATCTCTAATCGGACTTTACTGGACTTTATCTTGCACCAAACGTATTTTTCCCTTTTTCCAGTATCTGTGCACTGTGGATTGTAATCACGTTTGGTCTTTCTACTGACTGAATAGCTCGCAACAAAAGCTTTTCACTGTTCCTCGGTACACCTGACACTAATAAATTAAACAAACAAAAAAATAACACCACTTCACCTTCAGGCAGTGATCCAATACATTTCTCAGCAATTGTCCACTGGTCCAAATTGCCCTTGTCGATCAACATGTCCCGTCTACACTAGTCACACATGCCTGCGTTTGGCCTATATCCCTCTAAACCTGTCCTATCCATGTACCTTTCCAGATGTTTCCTGAACATTACGATAGTACCTGCCTCAACTACCTCTCCGGCAGCTCGTTCCATACACCCACCACCCTCTGTGTGAAAACGTTCCCCTCAGGTTCCTATTAAATCTTTCCCCTCCTCACCTTAAACCTATGTCCTCTGGTCCTCAATTCCCCTCCTCTGGGCAAGAGGCTCTGTGAGGTGACCTGATCGATTCCTCTCATGATTCTGAAGAAGGGATTTGGCCCGAAACGTTGCCTAATTTCCTTCGCTCCATAGATGCTGCTGCACCCGCTGAGTTTCTCCAGCCTTTTTGTCTACCTCGTGATTCCTCTCATGGTGTGCTCTCTAAAGATCACCCCTCAATGCGAGTCAGCAGCAATGAGATGAGCATCAGTCACCAAATTATAACGGCAACATGCAGATTTATGTTGACGGGGTTTTCAATCCTATAATTGTTGAACATCTTGCCTAGAAAGTTGTCCATACATTGCTGCTATGCCCATGATAGGGAGCATGTGACAGCCTCCGCAACTATTGTAACGGGTACATGGATAGGACATGTTTAGAGGGATATGGGCCAGACATGGGCATGTGGGATTAGTGTAGATGGGGCACCTTGTTTGCATGGTCAACTTTGGCCAAAAGGGCTGTTTCCTTGCTGTAAGACTCTATGACGGAGAGGCCACGCGTTTAGTTTAGTTTAGAGATATAGCACGGAAACAGGCCCTTCGGCCCACCGTGTCCGCGCTGACCAGCGATCCCCGCACATTAACACTATCCTACACAAACTATGGACAATTTACACTTACACCAAGCCAATTAACCGACAAACCTGTACGTCTTTGGAGTGTGGGAGGAAACAGAAGATGTCGGAGAAAACCCACGCAGGTCACGGGGAGAACGAACAAACTCCGTACGGACAGCACCCGTAGTCGGGATCGAACCCGGGTCTCCGGCGCAGCAAGCGCTGTAAGGCAGCAACTCTACCGCTGGGCCACCGTGGCCGGGTAATGTGTTCGGTTTTGGTCACCCTGATACAGGGAATCATCTCTGCACCCTTGCTTTCCAATGTGGCAACTGCCTGCCGATAAGACGGTGACCAAAACAGGTGCCGGAAATCCGACGTAAAGGTGCTGCAAAGAATCCGTGGACCTTACCTGGTAAGGGTAGTTGTACCAACAGTGTCTTGTATCCCAAAGCCAGGGGACCTGCACATGGAACACAACAAAGTTTCAGGAATCACATCAGAGCTTAGTACAACAATGAATGGCAAAATCTGTGTGACAATCTCAGAAAGTATTACAAGTCTATAGTGTGAATGGCCTAATTCTGCTCCTAGAGCTTATGATAGTCGGGGTTGGGCATGGATACGTTGGGCCGAATGGCCTGTGCGACCCTATGAATCTAGGTACCTCTGGCATGAATTGGTGCCCTTAGTGTGCGACACAGTGGTAGGGTTGCTGCCTCACAGTGCCCGAGACCCGGGTTCGATCCTGACCTCAGCTACTGTCAATGGGGAGTTTGCACGTTCTCCCTGTCACCACGTGGGTTTCCTCCGGGTGCTCTGGTTTCCTCCCGCATCCCAAAGGCGGGAAGGTTAGTTGGCGTTTGTAAATTGCTCACTGGTGTGTGGGGGGGTGGATTAGAAAGTGGGATAACATAGAACTGGTGTGAACGGGTGATCGATGGTCGGCATGGACTCAGTGGGCCGAAGGGCCTGTGGCTATGCTGTTTAGACTTTAGAGATACAGCGTGGAAACAGGCCCTTGGCCCATCGAGTCTGTACCGACCAGCGATCACTAGCACTAGCCTTCATACCATGGGACTAGCACTATCCTGTGATGCCGTGATGTCCCTCATTTGATTTTAATAATCTTCTCTTGGGGCCATCCAGATTCCTTTGTGTTGTGCCAGATCGGAACATAATACTCCAACCTCTGACGAACAAGTGCGTCACATAGGTTAGCAAGGTTTACTTGCTTTTGTCACTTTTTCTATTAATAAAGGCAAACGTATTATCGTTTAGTTTAGAGATACAGTGCGGAAACAGACACTTTGGCCCACCAAGTCCACACTGACCAGCGATCCCCACACATTGACACTATCCTAGGGACAATTTTACATTCATACCAAGCCAATTAGTCTTTGGAGTGGCGGAGGAAACCGAAGATGCCCGAGAAAGCCCACGCGGTCGATGCGGGAAACGTACAAACTCCGTACATATAGACAGCACCCGTAGTTAGGATTGAACCAGGGTCGCTGGCGCTGTAAGCGCTGTAAAGGGCCTGTCCCACTGCGGGGATCTAATTGGCGAGTTCAGAAGAGTTTGCCCTCGACTCATACTCGCAGCATGGTCGACACGAGGTCCTAGGAGGTCTTCGTAACTCTCCTTCATGCTCGAGAGTGGTCTCCGCGCACTCGAGGCCTCAGTTAGGTTGCTGCGTTTTTTATAACAATGCCCGCCAGTAAAAAAAGGTCGCCATGGAAAAAAATCGATATTTTTTACTCGTAGGTTTAGTCGAAGTAGGTCGTAGTAGGTCGGCATGTTAGTCGTAGGTAATCGAGGGTAGTCGAAGATAGTCGAAAGTCGTAGATGGTCTTCATCATAGTCGGAGGGAGGTCGAAGGAGATCGAAGGAGGTCGTCTTCACTCTCCACTATTCGGTGTCCAATTTTCCCGTAGCTAGTCGTAGCTGGTCTTCAACATAGTCGAAGGAGATTGAAGGAGGTCTTCTACAGTCGAAGGAGGTCTTCAACATATCACTTTTTCATACGCTCCTAAACTCTTCTACACTCGCAAATTAGGTCCCCGCAGTGGGACAGCCCCTGAAGGCAGCAACTCTACCACTCCGACACCGTGGGCGGCCATATATGTTTCAAACACCTTCCATCACGGGAACACATCCCCAGGTATCCACACCGTGCTGCCAGGGCTGGTGGTAGAGGCAGACACAATAATGGTGTGTTAGAGTCACATGGATATGCAAGGAATGGATTTGTTTTGTTTATGGTCATGTATACCAAGCTACAGTGAACGGCTTTGTGTTGCGTGCTAACCAGTCAGCGGAAAGACAATACATGGTTACACTCGAGCCGTCCACAGTGCAAGGATACAGGATAAATGGAATAACATTTAGGGCACGATAAAGTCCGATTAAAGATAGTCCGAGGGTCTCCAGTGAGGGTAGATGGTAGCTCAGGACCGCATAATGTACGCACATTAGTTTGACGGCATCAGGTTCAGCACAGACATTGTGGGCCGAAGGGCCTGTTCCTGTGCTGTCCTGTTCTATTTATTTAAGAAAGAACTGCAGATGCTGGTAAGATCGAAGGTAAACACAAAATGCTGGAGAAACTCAGCGGGTGAGGCAGCACCTATGGAGAGAAGGAATTGGCGACGTTTCGGGTCGAGACCCTTCTTCAGAAACGTTGACAATTCCTCCTCACCTGTACTGTTCTACGTTTACAATCACTTCAAAATGTGCCATTGCCAATCCTATTTTTTCCCGGTCAAAATTCATGTGTTTTTACACTGTTAACTGTCATCTCACAGTGCCATATTTATCCTGGTGACAAGGGATCGCGGGGACTCATTTTGTAGTCAGATTCCGTTGAGCAAGACTAATATCGCGTCAACCCTCCATGCAGAATATTGCGCGCGTGTCAGACTCCATCTGCTGGGTGAGCTGTGAACTGCGGCCTTGCCCGGCCATGAACCTCCCCGTTACAGTGGTACTGAATGTGCAATCAATCAATGTGATTGACGAGGCACGGTGCCAAAACATGAAACAAATTGTCCGTAGCAGTCTCTGAAATGTTCACATTCTAATCATTCGTAAGGGTGTCAAGGGTTCTGGGGAGAAGGCAGGAGAATGGGGTTATGAGGGAAAGATAGATCAGCCATGATTGAATGGCGGAGTAGACTTGATGGTCTAATTCTGCTCCGATGATTTATGAAGATTAAGAATCAAACTCCGACTGTTTTGTCGAACCCCTTGCACCCGGTCCACCAAGGCCTACTGGATCCCCTACTTGCCAACCATTTCAACTCCCCTTCCCACATTGACCTTCCTGTCCTGGGCCTCATCCATTGCCAGAGTGAGGCCCAGCGCAAATTGGAGGAACAGCACCTCTGTGGTTTCCCTCTGAGGTTTGAGGGATGGCAGGGTGCTGCCTCACAGCGCCAGAGACCCGGGATTTGTATCAGCTCCATCTGCAGCAAAAATGTTAGTTCCCTTAGAAACCCCAGTGGCTAACATGATGATGGCTCCAATATTGCCCAGTTTTAATCCCACTGCTCTAATTGTCAATGGTAATTAAAAACTGGTGGTGGATGAATTGGCTGAAAATTAGGCGATGGATTTCAAACTGATTCTCAGTCACGACCTAATTCTATTTAAAAGGTTGACATGTTTGGCCAAATGAGGAGATACAATGTAATGGGAACATTTGTTCTTCAAATATTCCAGCTAACATAAAAATCATTCTACTCTTATTTTTTTGGGATGCTGCAAATGCTGGTTTACAAAAAAAGACACAGAGTGCTGGAGTAACTCAGCGGGTCAGGCAGCATCTGTGGAGAACATGGATAGGTGACGTTTCACAGAGTGCTGGAGTAACTCAGCGGGTCAGGCAGCATCTGTGGAGAACATGGATAGGTGACGTTTCACAGAGTGCTGGAGTAACTCAGTGGGTCAGGCAGCATCTCTGGAGAACACGGATAGGTGACGTTTCACAGAGTGCTGGAGTAACTCAGCGGGTCAGGCAGCATCTGTGGAGAACATGGATAGGTGACGTTTCACAGAGTGCTGGAGTAACTCAGCGGGTCAGGCAGCATCTGTGGAGAACATGGATAGGTGACGTTTCACAGAGTGCTGGAGTAACTCAGCGGGTCAGGCAGCATCTGTGGAGAACACGGATAGGTGACGTTTCACAGAGTGCTGGAGTAACTCAGCGGGTCAGGCAGCATCTGTGGAGAACATGGATAGGTGACGTTTCACAGAGTGCTGGAGTAACTCAGCGGGTCAGGCAGCATCTGTGGGGAACATGGATAGGTGACGTTTCACAGAGTGCTGGAGTAACTCAGTTGCTCAGGCAGCATCTCTGGAGAACATGGATAGGTGACGTTTCGGGTCAGGATTGAAGTGTCACGACCCGAAATGTCACCTACAAAACTATTGACTCCCATAGCTATCTAGACCACACTTCTGCCCACCCTGCATCCTGTAAAGGTTCTATCCCCTACTCCCAATTCCTCCGTCTACCCGCATCTGCGCCAGGATGAGGTGTTCCACACCAGCGCATCGGAGATGTCCTCGTTCTTTAGGAAACAGGGGCTTCCTGCAGCTCTGCTATTGCTACCCCTCCCCCCATTCATAATAAGAACAGAGTCCCCTTGTCCTCACCTTCCACCCCATCAGCCATCGCCTACAGCATACAATCCTACAACATTTTCGCCACCTCCAACAGGATCCCACTATTGGCCACTTCTTCCCATCTCCACCACTTTCTGCTTTCCGCAGAGACCGTTCCCTCCGAAACTCCCTGGTCAACTCTTCCCTTCCCACCCAAACCACCCCCTCCCCAGGTACTTTCCCCTGCAACCGCAGGAGATGCAACACCTGTCCCTTTACCTCCGCCACTCGACTCCATCCAAGGACCCAAGCAGTCTTCCCAGGTGAGGCAGAGGTTCACTTGCACCTCCTCCAACCCCATCTACTGTATCCGCTGTTCCAGGTGTCAACTTCTCTACATCGGTGAGACCAAGCGCAGGCTCGGCGATCTTTTCACTGAACACCTCTGCTCAGCCTTAACCGGCCTGATCTCCCGGTGGCTCAGCACTTCAGCTCCCCCTCCCATTCCCAATCTGACCTTTCTGTCCTGGGCCTCCTCCATTGTCAGAGTGAGGCCCAGTGCAAAATGGAGGACAGCGACTCATATTTCACTTACACCCCAGTGATATGAACATTGACTTCTCTAACTTCAGATTGCCCTCTCTATCCACTCGCCCTTCCCAGTCCTCCCACCAGTCTTGTCTCCAACTACATTCTATCTTTGTCCAGCCCACTCCCCTGACATCAGTCTGAAGAAGGGTCTCGACCCGAAATGTCACCCATTCCTTCTCTCCAGAGATGCTGCCTGTCCCGCTGAGTTACTCCAGCATTTTGTGTCTACCTTCGATTTAAACCAGCCTCTAAAAAATAGCGGAGTCAGGGGATATGGGGAGAAGGCAGGAACGGGATACTGAATGTGGATGATCAGCCATGATCATAGTGAATGGCGGTGCTGGCTCGAAGGGCTGATTGGCCTCCTCCTGCACCTATTGTCTGTTGTCTATTGTTTATCTGCAGTTCTTTCCAAGACATGTCACCTGTCCACGTTCTCCAGATGTTGTGACTTTTTCTACTATGTTTTTTTCCTTCCATCACATTTAATATTTGCACAATACTTGTTTAAAAGAATATTGCACAGATTAACTTTAATACATTCTTCCTCTATTTTTAGATCAGTACAGAAATATTTGGATGAGGGGTGTTCTTGAGTTTGGATAAGCAGCGTAGAGACATAGAGTTGCTGAAACAGGCCATTCGGCCCACCTAGTCCATGCTGACCAAGTTGACATAAAGCACTGGTCCCATTTGCCTACATACCTCTCTAAACCCTTCATATCTATATATTTGACAAATTGTATCTGCTTAGAGTCATAGAGTGATACAGCATGGAAGCAGACCCTTCGGGCCAACTTGCCCCACAACGACCAACATCCCCCTTCTACACTAGTCCCGTCTGCCTGCGTTTGGCCCATATCCCTCCAAACCTGTCCTATCCATTTAGTTTCTTACATTTTGCAAATTGACCCAGCCTCAGCTACCTCCTCTGGCAGCTTGTTCCACACACCCATCATCCTTTGTGTGAAAAAGTTACCCCTCAGATTCCTATTAAATCTTTCCCCCCTCACCTTAAATCTATGTCCTCTGGTTCTTGATTCCCCTACTCTGGGCAAGAGACTCTGTGCGTCTACCCGATCTATTCCTCTTATGATTTTATACACCTCTATAAGATCACCCCTCCTTCCCCTGCGCTCCAAGCCTACTCAACCTCTCCCTATAGCTCAGACCCTCGAGTCCTGGCAACATGCTCGTAAATCCTCTCTGTACCATTTCCAACTTAACAACAAGAATGCTTCTGTAGCTTCCACTGGCAGTTCGTTCCACATACAGGTTGTCCGTTGCTGATGAGGATGAGAGGTGGAGTAACCTTGGCTAGATCATGCATTCAGCGAGAAGGTATTTCCCATGAATGATGAAAGCTTGGGCAAGTTGTACAGACTTGCAAAATAAACTGAGCAGCGGATCGCAGGGCCTGTTTCTGTGCTGTGTGACTCTGTCACTAGTCTAGGCATATAGAGGTTGAATTAATAATCCCAAACACACATTCAAAGATGGTTTGAGACACACACACACACACACACTCACACACACACACACACACACACACACACACACACACACACACACACACACACACACACACACACACACTCACACACACACTCACATACAGACACACACACACACACACACTCACACAGACACACACACACAGACACACACACAGACACACACAGACACACACACACTCACACACACACACACACACACACACACTCACACACACACACACACACACACACACATACACACACACTCACACACACTCACACACACACACACACTCACATACAGACACGTACAGACACACACACAGACACACACACACACAGACACACACACAGACACACTCACAGACACATACTCACACAGACACTCACACACACACACTCACACACACAGACACTCACACACAGACACACACTCACACACAGACACACACAGCCACACACACACAGACACACAGACACACACACCTTATATTAAATTTAGTTTTTTA
The DNA here is from genome assembly GCA_963514005.1 of Raja brachyura. The sequence goes on from OY740787.1 coordinate 86,792,167, forward strand.
ACAAATCAGAATAAATATAGCATTTTGGTTGGTGCCAAAATGTTAATACATGCGGCAAGAATAACTGGAGTTTGTAAGATAAAAGTATTTTTTACACATTCCTACATCTATCTATCCGTCTCCATACAGTATATATATATATGTATATATGTGTGTGTGTGTGTATATCTATAAATGTAAATATATGTCTTTCCATATCTCTCTATCTATACATACATATTCATCTTTATATACAGTATGTGTGTGGAGATATATCTCTACAGATATATAAATACACACACACACACATGCTTGCACACACACGTATATACTGTAAATCATACCTTTATATTACTACCTCAAACTATTATCACCCCATGTACTTTGGCATTTTTATCACACAGGCAATCAAAGCCAAACCAATAAAATTAAAACAGCAAATATATTATGAGGTCATGATTTTCAATCAAAAAGCTTCTCTGTTTGAATATGAAATACAGCACATCGCTTCTGCGTTAAATCTGGATTATTAATTTAGTTGTTAACAAAGCCAGAACAATGATAGTATTTTGTTAGGTCTTCACAGTATGTGTATGGCCTATAGATCCAGCTGCTATGTGCCTAATCTATATGCTACATGCCTATATGCCAAGTTAACATGAGCTCATCTGCCTGTATACGGCCCATGTCCCTCCGTTCCTTACATATCCGTGTACCTATCCAAAAGTCTTAAACCCCACTATCATTTCTGCCTCTACCACCACCCCTGGCAGCATGTTCCAGACACTCGCCACCCCTCTGTGTAAAAAACATGCCCCGTACATCAGCTTTATACTTTTCCCCTATCACCTGTAAGCAACGCCTTCTTGTGTATGACATTTCCACCCTGGGGGAAAAGGTTCTGACTGTCTGCCCTATCAGTGCCTCTCATGATTTCATAATCTTCTTTCAGGCCTCTGACCTCTCTCTGTAGCTGACATCTTTTAACCCAGGCATCATTCGGGTGAAGACACAAACTGCTGGAACAACTCTGCAGTTCAGGCAGCATCTCTGGAGACCACGGATAAGTGGCATTTAACATTGGGGTCCTTGTTCAGCCGGGTTCGAAGAAGGGTCTCGACCTGTCCATATTCCTATTCATAGCGTTATCTATCCATCTTCTCCAATGATGCTGCCCGACCAGCAGAGTTGCTCCAGCGCTTTCTGTATTTCCTTGGTAAACCAGCATCTGCAGTTCCTCCTTTCACCATTCTAGTAAATCTCCTCCGCACCCTCTCCAAAGCCTGCACATCCTTCCTGGAATGGGGTGACCAGAACGGCACACTCTACTCCAAATGCAGCCTGGAAAAATGTCCTCCAGTGCTGATGGAAAGAGAGTTCACTGTCTCTCTGCATATCAAGGCCTTCAATCCTCACTCAGACATCTGCCCCTGATGCTGCACTGCGAGTACGTACATTGTCCTTGTCTCAAGGCTCTTGTGCAAATCCAATGCTCTCTCCACCTCTATTATCCTCTTTGGCCAACTTAAAGATAGAGTCATAGAGAAATACAGTGTGGAAACAGGCCCTTCGGCCCAACTCGCCCACACCGGCGAACAATGTCCCAGCTACACAAGTCCCACTTGCCTGCGCTTGGTCCATAACCCTCCAAACCCGTCCTATCCATGTACCTGTCCAACTGTTTCTTAAACGTTTCGGGTAGTCCCTGCCTCAACTACCTCCTCGGGCAGCTCATTCCATACACCAGTCACACTTTGTGTGAAGAAATTACCCCTCGGATTCCTGTTAAATCTTTTCCCCCTTCATCTTGAGCCTATGTCCTCTGGTCCTCGATTCCACTACTCTGGGTAAAAGACTGTGTGCATCTAACCGATCTATTCCTCTCATGATTTTCTCCTGAGTTGTCTCTCAACGTGACAAAGTTGCGCACAAGAATATCGGAACAGGAAAGACCGCATGTCGGAGATAAATTGGTGATAAGTTCCACAGATGCTCCTTGGGAAGCATTTTATCGGGATGCATCAGAGCACGGTCTGGGTACAGTTCCACCAAAGACCGCAAGGAATTGCAGAGAATTGTGGGCGCAGTCAGACCATCACGGATCTTCCTCGGTACCCCGCAGCTCCGCTCTTGCTCCCCCTCCCCCCAGTTGCAACAAGGACTGAGTCCCCCTTGTCCTCACCTTTCACCCCATCAGCCGTCGCATACAGCATATCATTCTCCAGCATTTCCGCCACCTCCAACGGGATCCCACCACTGGCCGCATCTTCCCATCTCCACCCCTTTCCGCTTTCTGCAGAGGCCGTTCCGTCTACAACTCCCCGGTTAACTTATCCCTTCCCACCCAAACAACCCCCTCCCCAGGTATTTTCCCCTGCAACCTCAGGAGATGCAACGCCTGTCCCTATACCTCCTCCCTCGACTCTGTCCAGGGACCTCGACAGTCCTTTCAGATGAGGCAGAGGTTCACTTTCACCTCCTCCAACCTCATCTACTGTATCCGCTGTTCCAGGTGTGGACCGAGTATAGAAGAGAGATCGAGCAACTGTCCAGATGGTGCCAGCACAACAACCTGGCCCTCAACACCAGCAAAACCAAGGAACTGATTCTGGACTTTGGAAGGAGTAGGATGGGGACCCACAGTCCTGTTTATATCAACGGGTCGATGGTTGAAAGGGTCAAGAGCTTCAAATTCCTGGGCGTGCACATCTCTGAAGATCTTTCCTGGTCCGAGAACACAGATGCAATTATTAAGAAAGCTCATCAGTGCCTCTACTTCCTGAGAAGATTACGGAGAGTCGATTTGTCAAGGAGGACTCTCTCTAACTTCTACAGGTGCACAGTAGAGAGCTTGCTGACCGGTTGCATCGTGGCTTGGTTCGGCAACTTGAGTGCCCTGGAGAGGAAAAGACTCCAAAAAGTAGTAAACACTGCCCAGTCCATCATCGGCTCTGACCTTCCTTCCATCGAGGGGATTTATCACAGTCGCTGCCTCAAAAAGGCTGGCAACATCATCAAGGACCCACACCACCCTGGCCACACACTCATCTCCCTGCTACCTTCAGGTAGAAGGTACAGGAGCCTGAAGACTGCAACGACCAGGTTCAGGAATAGCTACTTCCCCACAGCCATCAGGCTATTAAACCTGGCTCGGAACTCTGAACATTAATATCCCTCCATCTGTTATTTGCAGTTTATTAATTTATTAATTCATGGGTGTATTTATGTATATAATTGTAGTCAATGCCTTCTATGTTCTGTTGTGCTATGCAAAGAAAGATTTTCATTGTCCTGTCAGGGACACATGACAATAAACTCTTTTGACTTTGACTTGACTTTGACTCCTATATATCGGCGAGACTAAGCGCAGGCTTGGCGATCGTTTCTCTGAACACCTTCATCAGTCCGCCTAGGCCTATGCTATCTCCCGGTTGCTGGACAGCTCTATAAGATCACCCCCATCTTCCTGCGCTCCAAGGAATAAAATCCTAGCCTGCCCTACCTCTCTCTATGGTCCAGGCACTCGAGCCCTGGCAATATCCTCGTACATCTTCTCTGCATCCCTTCCAGCTCAACATCTTTCCCGTGGCAGGGACACCAAAAGCTGAACACTATACTCCAAATGTGGCCTCACTGATGTCTTGATACTTATCCAGGGAGAGGAAACATCACCTCAATTACTCTGTCATACACTCCCAGAGTCCTCATTTTTCTAAACTCCTTTGGAAGTGGACTATTGCTGCTCCTGAGGCATCTCGTTCATCACAGATAACTGTTTCCAAGATCAGTTTACAGTTGCGAAGAGACAAAGCACAAAACTGCAGGTAATACTACAACAAGCTTTGTCCAGTTGCTATGAATTAGACAAACTAGGCGGAAACAGGCCCTTCGGCCCACCGAATCCGTACCGACCAGTGATCCCTGCACACCAACACTATCCTACACACACTAGTGACACTAGGGACAATTTACACATTTACCAAGCCAATTAACCTACAAACCTGTACGTCTTTGGACTGTGAGAGGAAACCGAAGATCTAGGAGAAAACCCACGCAGGCCACGGGGAGAAAGTACAAACTTCGTACCGTCAGCACCCGTAGTCGGCATCGTGACCGCCCTAGTATTATGAAATTAGAAAACATAGAAAATAGGTGTAGGAGTAGGCCATTCGGCCCTTCGAGCCAGCACCGCCATTCAATGTGATCATGGCTGATCATCCCCAATCAGTACCCCGTTCCTGCCTTCTCCCCATATCCCTGACTCCACTATCTTTGAAAGCCCTATCTAGCTCTCTGTTGAAAGCATCCAGAGAACCTGCCTCCACCGCCCCCTGAGGCAGAGAATTCCACAGACTCACCACTCTCTGTGTGAAAAAGTGTTTCCTCGTCTCCGTTCTAAATGGCTTGCCCCTTATATTTAAACTGTGGCCCCTGGTTCTGGACTCCCCCAACATCGGGAACGTGTTTCCTGCCTTTAGCGTGTCCAAGCCCTTAACAATCTTATATGTTTCAATGAGATTTCCTCTCATCCTTCTAAACTCCAGAGTGTACAAGCCCAGCTGCTCCATTCTCTCAGCATATGACAGTCCCGCCATCCCGGGAATTAACCTTGTAAACCTACGCTGCACTCCCTCAATTCTATGTAATTCTCCGATATGTTCTGCTATGTTTTTCTCCGATAACGATGAGAAGGCCTGCCGGGAGGAGGTGGCTGATCTGGCACTCTGGTGTCAGGACAACAGCCGGCTTTTAAATGTCACAAAAACTAAGGAGCTGATCGTGGACTTTAGGAGGGCACAACAACAAAGGATGTACACGCCACTGGGGATTAATGGGACCACTGTGGATAGAGTGAGCTGCTTTAAATATCTGGGAGTCCACATCACAGAGGATCTGACATGGACAACACACACTGCCGCACTGGTGAGTTAATGGCCTGTCCCACCAGCATGCAGCTCTATGCGATGAGCGCGACCTAACGTGGTCGCTTGAGCCGTCCGGCGTCGCGGGGCCGGTCCCACTTCGATCGCCGGAGCCGTGCGGAATTGTGCGGAGTTCGTCCCGACATCGCGCGGGGCTCCGAAAAACTGACTATGTTCAAAAATTCCGCGCGGCAACGGCTTGTCGGCTCGCAGTCGCCTCGACGCATTACACACCGCCCCGACATCATGCCTCCGTGACCCTCTCTGTAGGTGCCTCCGTGACCCTCTATATGTGTGGCTCCGTGGCCCTGTGTGTGTGTGTGGCTCCATGGCCCTCTGTGTGCCCCTCTCTGTCCTGGCGAACTTACCTTAGACTTCGCTCCAAGTTCGCCTCACTTTGCGCCGCGTTGCGCCACTCACCCGACCTCCGCGCGGCCCTCGCTGCCGGTTTGGTCGCGCTTGCCGCATGCAGGCGCATGCTGGTGGGAACGGACCTGTACAGGGGATCACCCGACCTCCACGCGGGCCCCGCTTCTAGTTTGATCGCGCTCATCGCATGGAGTCGGATGCTGGTAGGACAGGCCCTTAAGGCAAGGCAGCGCCTTTACCACCTCAGGCAGTTGAGGAAATTCAGCGTGTCTCCGAGGATCCTCCAGTGCTTCTACTCTGGGGCTGTGGAAAGCATCTTGTCCGGAAATATCACAAACTGGTTTGGGAACTGCTCTGCCCAGGACAAGAAGGCTCTGCAGAGAGTAGTGCGTTCGGCCGAATGCACTATGGGAACTACACTCGCCCCCCTGCAGGAACTATACATCAGAAGGTGCAGATCCAGAGCCAACAAGATCATGGGGGACCCCTTCCACCCCAGCAATGGACTGTTCCAGCTGCTACGGTCAGGCAAACGCCTCCGCTGTCACGCTGTGAAAACAGAGAGGATGAGACGGAGTTTCTTCCCACAGGCCATTAGGACTGTAAACTCTTATCTCACCAGGCAGCATCTCTGGAGAAGAGGAATAGGTGACGTTTCGGATCAGCAGTCAGGTGAAGGGTCTCGACCGGAAACGTCACCTAATTCCTTTTCTCCAGAGATGCTGCGATGAACTCATCCATCTTCTTGCGATGGGAAGAATGACCAGGTAATATCATCAAAGAACCATTATAGAGCTGCCAGAATCTATGGAAGCTGACACAATTGGGAATGTTAAAGCCACTTGGACAAATATATGGATGGGAAGGGTTTAGAGGAATATTGGATGGCTGCAGGCAAATGGGACTAGCCCAGAAAGCTAATGAGGACAAGGTGGGCCGAAGGACCTGGTACTGTGCTGTGCAGTTCTTCGTTTCTATGGCAACAGCAGGAGGACTCCAAGGTATCTATAGTATTTAAATGCTGGAGAAACTCAACGGGTGAGGCAGCATCTATGGCTATGTTGCCTATTTCCTTCGCTCCATAGATGCTGCCTCACCCGCTGAGTTTCTCCAGCATTTTTGTCTACCTTCAATTTTCCAGCATCTGCAGTTCCTTCTTAAACATCTATAGTATTTGAACCGCTTATAATAGTACGAATCTTTAGAACATCTTGTTTGCCATAGCGTCATCTATTGTCACAGTCAGAGAAATGTAACTCTGAGAAACTGTAGCGTGAGGATGTTTTGAAGTCATAGCAGCATGGAAACAGGCCCTGTCCATGCCAAGATACATGCCCCATCTACACTAGTCCCGCCTGCTTACATTGGTCCATGTCCTGGAACTCTCTGCCACAGAGGGTAGTTGAGGCCAGTTCATTGGCTATATTTAAGAGGGAGTTAGATGTGGCCCTTGTGGCTAAGGGGATCAGAGGGTATGGAGAGAAGGCAGGTACGGGATACTGAGTTGGATGCTCAGCCATGATCATATTGAACGGCGGTGCAGGCTCGAAGGGCCGAATGGCCTACTCCTGCACCTAATTTCTATGTTTCTATGTTTCTATGTCCTTCTAAACCTGTTCTACCCGTGTACCTGTCCAAATGTTTTTAAAACATTGTAATAGTCCCTGCCACAATTCTCTCCTCTGGCAGCTCGTTCCATACACCCACCACGCTCTGTGTGAAAAAGTTACCCCTCAGGTTCCTATTAAATCTTACCCCTTATCGTAAACCCAAGTCCTCTGGTTCTCGATTCCCCTACCCTGGATAAAGGACTGTGCATTCAACGTATCTATTCTTCTCAAGTTTTTGTACACTTCGACCTATCCCTCATCCCCCTGCCTTCCAAGGAATAAAGTCATAGCCTGCTCAGCCTCTCCCTGCAGCTCAGGCAACCTCGAGTCCTGTTCAGTCATTGTTCGGTTGATGATATATATGACAATTAAACACATTACCTTTGACAAAAATACCAAATTTGGAGAGTTCTCTCAGTATTACCGAAAACAGGGCAGATTCCATTGTGAACTGGTGTAGATGGAGCATCTTGGGTGGCAAGGACAAGTTGGGCTGTAGGGCCCGATTCCGTGCTGTGTGACTCTAACACTGACAGAACCAACATTTAATAGAAACTTAAAAATAAAACGGAAAAAGAAAAACATCTCATTCTTTTATAAATTACAGCTTCCAGGATAAATAAACACAGATTTCTGTTGTAATGGGTTATTTGTTCCATTCGCTAAAGAATTTGTGACAGCTTGACATACTATTACTAGGCAACAAATTGTTCCGCACTTAGAAAATAACTTCTCTTATTGTGTTGACAGAAGTGCCAAATAGCTCCTCTTCACTCGAACATCTCCACAGTTATTTTGGTAAATGAAATAAGAGGCGTGAGAATGAAAGAATCTTTTCACACAGGTTCAAACCACAAATGTTTCTCCTTTTATAAAGCATTCTTCTTAATGTCTGGCCATTTCTCCTTCGTTGAGGTCAATCCGCCAAACTCCAGAGATAAAAACCTTCCACATGCAGCGAATGTCCTTCCAAAGAACCCAACAGAGGGTGGCACAGAGACAAGGCAGTAGAGTGGTAAAGAAGGAACTGCAGATGCTAGAGAATTGAGGGTACACAAAAGCCTGGAGAAACTCAGTTGGTGCAGCAGCATCTAAGTAGGTATGTTACAAAACTTACTTTGAGCAGCGCTGCAGTTCTGCCACTCCCCGTGTGCGTGACTTTGGCGTCTTTCAGAGGGGGGCTGGCTTAAAGTGCCGTTTTTCTGCAGACTGGGAAAATCGATCCATGTCGGGCGATTTCGTTGTGGAAGAAAAATTGCTCCAACATTTCATTCATGAAGGTATTTTTAAATTACGCTAGGTTATTTATTAACTAGAGTCATTTAAAAATCACCTTCAAAAGCCGTGAGCGCCGACAACGGGAAAGATTTTGCGTAGGGGAGAAAAAAAGTTGGTTTTTATGGAGGCTTTAATCATATTTTCATGTTGCGAAATGGGGTCCCAAAAAAAATGTACGAATCAACAGTGTTTTTCCTCCCGACTTCACCGCAAACCACAACGTTCCAATCCACTGCATTCCACTAAAACCCACTCGCTAGTTGATTTAAATGGCCATTAATTTACAGGCAGTAAACACTAAATTCCTTCCATTTGGCCCAGAAATTCATGAAAATGACATTTAAAAATTATGTTATATTGTGGATTATTGTGTGAATGTTATTTGGACACTTAGGCAATTAAAAAAAAGTTTATCTTTTCTTAAGAAATGGATAGATGTTTAGATCTACTTATTGAATTTTGTAATTAGCTACAATTAGATAACTAACTAATTATATGCTTTAATTTCAGGTCATCCAAGTAAGATTGTTTCATATTTGTTTCAGAATGCTTCAATCTATAATAACTGCAAAATTTCATTGAGTTCTCTTAATTTTTAAGAAAGTTATGGGCTTTTAACTGTTCTAGATCACAGCTTTTGAGTTAAGTCAATTGAAAGGCAATGGGGAACAAGATGCTAATTTCCGAGTATCGAAATGGTCATAACTTTCTGAATACTGAAGATATGAAAGTGAATTAGGGGTCCAATTAATCTTCTTTTTATGCTTTATCTGATGGGATAAATTGCAGACTTGATTTTTAAAATCTCAAAATTTTGTAACATTGCTAATCTAAGGAGCGAAGGAGATAGGCGACGTTTCGGGTTGAGACCCTTCTTCAGGCAGTAGAGTTGTTGCCCCACTGCGCCAGAGACCCGGGTACCGTCCTGACTACAGGTGCTGTCTGTACGGAGTTTCTATGTGTGACCGCGTGCGTTTTCTCCAGTCTCTAAACTAAACCCGCGTGTTTTTTGTCAAAGACGGTGCCGATGGATTGCTAGCGGCCAGTCGGGAAATGACACAAGGTGCTGGCTTCATGCCTCATCTGACAGATGGAACTTGCAGCAGCTGAGTTTAATTTAGAGATACAGAGCTGAAACAGTCCCTTCGGCCCACCGAGTCCACGCCGACCAGCGATCCCCGCACACTAACACTATCCCACACCCACTCGGGACAATTTACATTTATACCAAGCCAATTAACCTACAATCCTGCACGTCTTTGGAGTGTGGGAGGAAACTGACGATCTTGGAGAAAACCTACGCGGTCACGGGGAGAACGTACAAACTCCGTACAGACAAGCACCCGTAGTTGGGATCGAGCCCGGGTCTCTGCTGCAGGGCAGCAACTCTACTGCTGCACCACACTGCTCCGGGTGTCGAGTGTCGAACTAGATTCAGTGCTGCAGCGTTAGATGCAATCCATTCATCATCTAACACAGGCTGGACTGCACATGCGTGCTGGAGCGCAAGCGTTGCAACACTTGCATGCAACTCTTCACGGTTAATCTATAACAATTACTGGCAAGAAATCATCCTACATGCGAGTTCAAGGCAGCTTGACACAGGCAGAGAGGTTGTCATGACAGAGGGAATGCATTGAATACTTAAAGACATGAGAGCACCTTGATAAATATTTAGTTTAGTTTAAAGGTGCAGCGCGGAAACAGGCCCTTCGGCCCACCGAGTCCGCACCGACCAACGATCCCCGCACACTAACGCTATCCTACACACACTAGGGACAATTTTCAATCTTTCACCAAAGCCAATTAACTTACAAACCTGTATGTGGGAGGTGGAATGTGGGAGTGAACCGGAGCACCCGGGGGAACGTACACACTCCGTACAGACGGCACCCGTAGTCAGGTCTCTGGTGCTGTGCGGGAGCACTGCGCCAACATGCCGACTCCACAGAAAAATAGGATCTTGTTAGATGCCATAATGTAGCTAATCTGCCATCTAAATCCCTCAATAACCAAAGAGATTTTTAGACACCGAGGCCCACCACATATTGTCATTTTCTACATAGAAACATAGAAAATAGGTGCAGGAGAAGACCATTCAGCCCTTCGAGCCAGCACCACCATTCATTGTGATCATGGCTGATCGTTCCCTATCAATAACCCGTGCCTGCCTTCTCCCCATATCCCTTGACTCCACTAGCCCCTAGAGCTCTATCTAACTCTCTCTTAAATCCATCCAGTGATTTGGCCTCCACTGCCCTCTGCGGCAGGGAATTCCATAAATTCACAACTCTCTGGGTGAAAACGTTTTTTCTCACCTCAGTCTTAAATGACCTCCCCTTTATTCTAAGACTGTGGCCCCTGGTTCTGGACTCGCCCCACATTGGGAACATTTTCCCTGCATCTAGCTTGTCCAGTCCTTTTATAATTAACCATACAACCATATAACAATTACAGCACGGAAACAGGCCTTCTCGGCCCTTCCAGTCCGTGCCGACCATTTATTTTCCCCTAGTCCCATCTACCTGCACTCAGACTATACCCCTCCATTCCCTTCCCGTCCATATACCTATCCACTTTACTTTTAAATGTTAAAATCAATCCTGCCTCCACCACTTCTGCAGGAAGATCATTCCACACAGCCACCACTCTCTGAGTAAAGAAGTTCCCCCTCATGTTACTTATGTAATTGTATATGTTTCTATAAGATCCTCCCTCATCCTTCTAAACTCCAGTGAATACAAGCCTAGTCTTTTCAATCTTTCCTCGTATGACAGTCCCGCCATCCCAGGGATCAATCTGGTATATCTGTTAAGGAATGTGTATTGGGCCAACAAGCTAAGAAGTTATTAAAACTTCTAAATGTGCAAGGAACTTAAAAATATTCTGTCTTTAAGAATGATTTAAAAAGGAACTGGAAGCATCTGTCTGGTGGGACTTGGATGGGGGACTTGTCATTCTATCCTGACAAAACCATGACAGAGGATTTTTTTTTAAAGACATTTGAAACAGCTAATATATTTAATCTTATTGGCATTTCGAGCCAAAGTCATCCAAATTATCATTCTGGCATCAAGGCACCAGATTTAAAAAGCTTTTAGCGACCCCGACAGGACACGTTTGATGAACCACAAGAGAACAAAAGTGCAATAGAAATGCAAATCAAAATCTCACAACCGCCGCAAGCAATAACAGTAAATCTTGGACAGCAGGTCTACCATTATAACTCAGACTTTGTAATAGTCTTTTGGCGAAAGCAAAGATGGCTGGGACACAATAGGATGAATGAGGGGAGAGCAGGAACGTGGTGAGAAGCAAAGGGGCAACCATTATCATATTGGAGGATAGAACGGACTCAAAGGGCCAAATGGTCTACTCCTGCTTCCATCTTTCTGTTGCAGTGTTCTCTGAAAGAGGTGCAGGGACATTAATGGTGCAAAAGGCTTGTGCAACCGACATCTCAAAGGACTTGGTAGACACAAAATGCTGGAGTAACTCAGCGGGACAGGCAGCGTCTCTGGAAAGAAGGAATGGGCGACGTTTCGGGGTCGAGACCCATCTTCAGACTCCAAAGACTTGTCCCGCCCCAGTCATTCCTCCTTCTCCCCACTCCCCTCCCCTCTGGCAGAAGGTACAGAAGCTTGAAAGCGCACACCACCAGACTCAGGAACAGCTGCTTCCCCTCTGTTATCAGGCTCCTGAACGGTCCTTCCATAAGCTCGGGTTCTGTCTGATTCACCTCTACTGCATTGTGGACATTGGACTTTGTCTCTGGAACTGATGCGTTGCAATGCTGAGGACTATATTCTGCACTCTGTATCTTCCCCTTTGTACTCGAGTGTCACTTGATTGCATTCATGTGTAGCATTGCCTGATCTGAATGGGTAGCATGCAAAGAAAGCTTTTCAGTGTACCTAAACCTCCTAGCCCAAAGACTAGCAATGTTACAACATTTTGAGATTATAAAAATCAAGTCTGCAATTTATCCCATCAGATAAAGCATAAAAATAAGTTTAATTTGACACCTAATTCACTTTCATATCTTCAGTATTAAGAAAGTTATGACCATTTTCATACTCGGAAATTAGCATCTTGTTCCCCATTGCCTTTCAATTGACTTAACTCAAAAGCTGTGATCTGGAACAGTTAAAAGCCCATAACTTTCTTAAAAATTAAGAGAACTCAATGACATTTTCAGTTATTATAGATTGAAGCATTCTGAAACAAATATGAAACAATCTTACTTGGATGACCTGAAATTAAAGCATATAATTAGTTAGTTATCTAATTGTAGCTAATTACAAAATTCAATAAGTAGATCTAAACATCTATCCATTTCTTAAGAAAAGATAAACTTTTTTTAAATTGCCTAAGTGTCCAAATAACATTCACACAATAATCCACAATATAACATAATTTTTAAATCTAATTTTCATGGATTTCCGGGCCAAATGGAAGGAATTTAGTGTTTAATGCCTGTAAATTAATGGCCATTTAAATCAACTAGCGAGTGGGTTTTAGTGGAATGCGGTGGATTGGAACGCTGCGGTTAGCGGTGGAGTCGGTATGAAAAATACTGTTTGTTCATACATTTTTTTGGACCCCATTTCGCAACATGAAAATATTATTAAAGCCTCCCTAAAAACCAACTTTTAATATAAAAATAAACTATTTACCTTTTTTTCTCCCCTACGCAAAATCCTTCCCGTTGTCGGCGCTCACGGCTTTTAAAGGTGATTTTTAAATTACTCCAGTTAATAAATAATTTAGAGTAATTTAAAAATACCTTCATTCATGAAATGTCGGAGCGATTTTTCTTCCGCAACGAAATTGCCCGACATTGATCGATTTTCCCTGCCTGTGGAAAAACGGCACTTTAGGCCCGCCCCCCTCTGAAAGGCGCCAAAGTCACGCACACGGGGAGCGGCAGAACTGCAGCGCCGCTAAAGGTAAGTTTTGTAACATACCTACAAAGACAATACCCTGCTGCACAATTAAACCGTCCTACGAGGTTAAACAGAAATGCGACAGATGTCAGTGAACAAACTAATGGCCTGTCTAAGAGGAGAACAGAAACTGTTCAATATCTTTTAGACAGAAAGATCAGACGGTGTTAAATCATTAAAATGGTTCTTGGGTGACAAAGATGAACCCACACCCAGGCGGGATATTAATTAAGGTCGTAAGGGATAGGGGAAGAATTAGGCCATTCGGCCCATCAAGTCTACGCCACCATTCAATCGTGGCGGATCTATCTCTGCCTCCAAACCCCCATTCTCCTGCCTTCTCCCCAGAGCCCCTGACTCCGGTACTAACCTGTCTAATCAAGTCCATGCACAACGCAGCACAATGGCAGACATCCTGACAATCCCATCTTAGTTACCGGCTGGCTGGCTATTTTAATATCCGCAACCCTGGCCCTCTCACCATCAACTAATGTCATTGATTCTTTAGAGTCTATTTTAGAGATACAGCAGGGGATACAGTCCCTTCGGCCCACCGAGTCCAGACTGACCAACAATCAGCCCGTACACTAGTTCTATCCTGCACACTCGGGACAATTTACAGAGGGCCATTTAACCTGCACATCTGCGCGTCTTTTGAATGTGGGAGCACCCGGAGAAAAACCCACGCGGTCGCAGGGAGAACGTGGGAACTCCATACAGATAGCAACCGTAGCCGGGATCAAACCCTGGTCTCTAGCGCTGTAGGCGGGTGGGTATATGGAACGAGCTGCCAGGGGAGGTAGTTGACTCAGGGACGAAAACAACATTTGGACCGATACATGGTTGGGAAAGGCTTAGAGGGATATAGGCCAAAGGCAGGCAAATGAGACTAGCCTAGATGGGGCATGTTGGTCGGCATGGTCGAGGTGGGCCGAGGAGCCTGTTTCAGTAGGGTTACACAAAAAGCTGGAGAAACTCAGCGGGTGCAGCAGCATCTAAGGAGCGAAGGAGATAGGCGACGTTTCGGGTCGAGGCCCTTCTTGTCTTTATGACAATAATGGGTAATTGAATGGAATGTGACACATGAGCAACTTCTAGTCTTTGTTTCATAGGAAGATGGAGGCCTTCAGGATTCAGCCCTAGTATGTGGCGGGATATCAGAGGAATCGAATATAGGAGCAAAGAGGTCCTTCTGCAGTTGTACAGAGCCCCAGTGAGACCACACCTGGAGTATTGTGTGCAGTTTTGGTCCCCTAATTTGAGGAAGGACATTCTTGCTATTGAGGGAGTGCAGCGTAGGTTTACATGGTTAATTCCCGGGATGGCGGGAATGTCGTATGCTGAGAAAATGGAGCAGCTGGGCTTGTACACTCTGGAGTTTAGAAGGATGAGAGGGGATCTCATTGAAACATATAAGATTGTTAAGGGCTTGGACACGCTAGAGGCAGGAAACATGTTCCTGATGTTGGGGGAGTCCAGAACCACAGTTTAAGAATAAGGGGTGAGCCATTTAGAACGGAGACGAGGAAACACTTTTTCTCACAGAGAGTGGTGAGTCTGTGGAATTCTCTGCCTCGAGGGCGGTGGAGGCAGGTTCTCTGGATGCTTTCAAGTGAGAGCTGGATAGGGCTCTTAAAGATAGCGGAGTCAGGGGATATGGGGAGAAGGCAGGAACGGGGTACTGAGTGTGGATGATCAGCCATGATCACATTGAATGGCGGTGCTGGCTCGAAGGGCCTAATGGCCTACTCCTGCACCCATTGTCTTTGTCTGAGCCGCAGCTCATGGAAGGTCCATTCACAAGCCTGACAACAGAGGGAAGAGGTTGTCTGAGTCTGATAGTGTGTGCTTTTCAAGGTTCTCGACTGTCTGCACAGTTTTGCTTCCGTGGTACTCATTTAATCACCAGCCGTACTACCTGGGATTATTTGTTTTCATAATTAATTTAGAAACACTATTTGCTGGAGGAAATTGCCAGTAATTATGCTCAATATTTGGCAGGTGAATTGCATGAGGTTTTAAGTAAGTTTAATTCAGAGTTGCTGCTAAAAGGCATCAAAACCTTGGTAATGTGTCGAGTCATAGAGTGACACAGCGTGGAAACGGGCCCTTCGGCCCAACTTGCCCATGCCGACCAATATGTCCTATTTGCCTGCGTTTGGCCCGTATCCCTCTAAACCTGTCCTAACCATGTACCTGTCTAAATGTTTCTGCGATACACTCAAAAAGCTGGAGTAACTCAGCGGGACAGGCAGCATCTCTGGAGAGAAGGAATGGGTGACGTTTAGGGTCAAGACCCCTCTTCAGCATCTTAAACGTTGTGATAGTACCTACTTCAACTACCTCCTCTGGCAGCTCTATCCATACACCCACCACTCTTTGTGTAAAAACGTTACCCCTCAGGATCCTATTAAATCTTTCTCCCCGCATCTTAAACCCATGTCCTCTGATTCTTGTTGCTTGCAGGGCCTATCCCACTTGGGCGACCTAATCCGCGAGTTCTGGCGAGTTTGCTCTCGACTCGTACTCGCAGCATGGTCCACACGAGGTCGTAGGAGGTCTTCGTAACTCTCCTTCATGCTCGAGAGTGGTCTCCGCGTACTCGAGGCCTCAGCTAGGTTGTGGCGTTTTTTTCAACGTTAAAAAAAATGGCCGCGAGTAAAAAAAGGTCGCCATGGAAAAAAATCGGTACTTTCTTTACTCGTAGGTTTAGTCGTAGTGAGTCGGCAAGTTAGTCGTAGGTAATCGAGGGTAGTCAAAGGTAGTCGTAGATGGTCTTCATCATAGTCGAAGGGAGGTCGAAGGAGGTCCACTATTTGGTGTGGGGTGGAAGATTGCAACCTTCACGTGGTCCGCCCTGTTTCGACTACTGCAGTCAACTCGACGTTCACAAACGGAAGATCAAATGGAACAAGTCGTCCAACAACTTTAGGCTGTGCACGCCACACAAAAGAAGACTATTTGGTGTCCAATTTTCATGAAGTTAGTCGTAGCCAGTCGAAGCTGGTCTTCAACATAGTCGAAGGAGGTTGAAGGAGGTCTTCTACATAGTCGAAGGAGGTCTTCAACATGACACTTTTTCAAACTCTTCTCAACTCGCCAATTAGGTCGCCCAAGTGGGGCAAGAGACTCTGTGCCCAGAGTTCACCCAAACTATTCCTCTCTTGATTTTGTGTGCCTCTGTAGGATCACCCCTCATGCTCCTGCGCTCCAAGGAATGAAGGACTTCACATTATCAGGATGTGAGTATATAGCATTTATTCGAGTGAATTAATCGTCTGTAGTTTCCTTTCTTTATTAGATATTGGTAGCATAGGTGGTGAGAGCAGGTGTTGACGGGGTGGTTCTGGGACACCAGCACTAACCGTTGAGCCTTCCTGAGGAGTCGTGGGGCTAACTCAATGAAACATCAGTGAAGGGAGGTGCCCACTTGATAACCCCAATGATACACTTGCATCTACACAATCATTTTTTTTAATGAGCTTGTTAACATGTGTGTAGCTGATAGTTGCATATGGAGTCAGTTATTGACCATAGCACAAGTTGGTATGTTCAGTTTAGACAGTGCTTTGGCTATGGACTTGGTTTTCTCGTTAGAGCACTTATCCTGGTGTTATAGCACAAGCACTTTGTGTTTTAATTGTAATTATTAATTGTTGAAAATATTATTAGCGGTTCCTGGTTCTTCCCGAAAATGCACTTTGCATACTTATACGATGAAAGAATGGATCGACTGGGCTTATATTCACTGGAATGTTGAAGGATGAGAGGATATCTTATTGAAACTTATAACATTCTTAAGGGATTGGACAGGCAGATTGAACAGATGCAGGAAAAATGTTCCCTATGTTCGGGGAGTCCAGAACCAGGGGTGACAGTTTAATAAATAAGGTGTAGGCCATTTCTAAAAGATAGTGGTGAGTCTGTGGAATTCTCTGCCTCAGAAGGCGGGGGAGGTAGGCTCTCTGGATACTTTCAAGAGAGAGCTAGATGGGGCTCTTAAAGATAGCATAGTCAGGGGATATGGGGAGAAGGCAGGAACGGGGTACTGATTGGGGATGATCAGCCATAATCGCATTGAATGGCGGTGCTGGCTCGAAGGGCCGAATGGCCCACTCCTGCATCTATTGTCTGTTGTCTATTTAGGATTGAGACGAGGAAAAACGTTTTCACCCAGAGGGTTGTGAATCTGTGGAATTCTCTGCCACAGAAGGCAGTGGAGGCCAATTCACTGGATGTTTTCAAGAGAGAGTTAGATTTAGCTCTCGGGGCTAAAGAAATCAAGGGATATGGAGGGAAAGCAGGAACAGGGCACTGATTCTGGATGATCAGCCATGATCATATTGAATGGCGGTGCTGGCTCGAAGGGCCGAATGGCCTACAAATTCATCTACTTTCTGTTTCTATGTTTCTATATCCGTTGATTGCCTTTCAAGGAGCATACTTTATCAGAAAAGGTAAATGTCGAACTAATCCCACTACCGTTTGTTGACGTATCGCACTGGTATGGCTTAAGGGCACCTCTAATGTTACACGTCTGTTTATTAACCATGTTCAGTCAATGGATAACCTGAGGACATTTATTTGCTTTGACTTAGAATTCATCGACACTATCTTACAGGTCAAAATGCTGGATACATTGATGGAGAAAAAGTGTTGCTAAATGTAGCTTAATTTAGCTTAATGGAATAGCTTAAATGTAGCTCGATTGTAATTAAAGCATCATTGAACCATTAATATTTAATTGATGTGGGTACCAACATCTTTTTGTCTACAAACAAGCACTGAACAGAGAACAGTGCAGCATAGGAACGGGCCCACTATATCCCTGCCGACTAGCTAATCTGCTTCGCCATGTGCCTATCTGAACGCCCCTTAAATGCCCACTATCGTATCTGCCTCCACCACCAACCCTGGCAGTGCGTTCCGGGCACCCACCACCCCCTGTGTACAAGACGCGCCCAGCACATCTCCTTTAAATTCTGCCCCTCTCACCTTAAAGCTATGCCCTCAAGGCTGCGACAGTTCCACCCTGGGGAAAAAGGTTCTGACTGTCTACCCCATCTGCGCCGCTGAAAATGCTATATACTTCTATCAGGTCTCCCACCAACCTCCGGCGTTCCTGAGAAAACAATCCCGGTCTCTCCAACTTCGCTCAGTAGCTAATACCATCTAATCCAGGTATCATTCTGGTAAACCTCCTCTGCACCCCCTCCAAAGCCCTCACATTCCTCTTGGGAACAGAACTGCACGCAATGGACTAACCACAGTCCTAGAAAGATGCACATTGCCTTCCTGACTCTTATACTCAATGCACCGACCGATGAAGGCAAGCATTCCATATCACGATGAGCATACCCATACGTGGATGTTGCCACAACTCAAGAGTCTGAGCTGCAGGGAGAGGCTTAGCAGGCTAGGACTATATTCCTTGGGGCACAGGAGGATGCGGGGTGACCTTATAGAGGTGTATAAGAGTATATAATGAGGGGATTAGATAGGGTGAATGCACAATCGTCTAACCAGAACAGGGGAATTAACAACCAGAGGACATAGGTTTAAGGTGAGGTGGGGGGGGGGGGGGGGGGGGACACAGATTTATTAGGAACCTAAGAGGCAATTTTTTACACAAAGGGTGGTGGGTGTTTGGAACGAGCTGCCAGAGGAGGTAGATGAGACAGGTACTATCACAATGTTTAAAAGGAATTTAGACTGGTACATGGATGGGATAGAATTAGAGGGATATGATCCATAGACCGGCCGGTGGGAGGTGTTGGTCTGCGTGGGCAAGTTGGGCGGAAGGGCCTGTTTCCCTGCTCTAGGTCTCTATATGCCTGTCTACTTGTGTTGCCACATCCAGTGGGCAGAGGCACAGTGACAGAGGCACAAGTCTCCTCTGTAAACGCCACGCTAGCATTTGCTGGTGGCTTTATTTAAAAGAACCACTGATAAAAGATTATCAGAGAGGCAGGGTCTCGACCCGAAACGTCGCCTATTTCCTTCGCTCCATAGATGCTGCCTCGCCCGCTGAGTTTCCCCAGCATTTGTGTCCACAGTGTTTCTCAAGGTCCTCAGCTTGAACAAACATGGATTGATTTTGTGATTATATGCTTCAGACACAGAAGCTGATATCGGGTGGATCTTGGAGGAAGTTATGATGGTTTTCCAATAGATTGAAACATAGAAACATAGAAATTAGGTGCAGGAGTAGGCCATTCGGCCCTTCGAGCCTGCACCGCCATTCAATATGATCATGGCTGATCATCCAACTCAGTATCCCGTACCTGCCTTCTCTCCATACCCTCTGATCCCCTTAGCCACAAGGGCCACATCTAACTCCCTCTTAAATATAGCCAATGAACTGGCCTCAACTACCCTCTGTGGCAGAGAGTTCCAGAGACCCACCACTCTCTGTGTGAAAAAAGTCCTTCTCATCTCGGTCCTAAAGGATTTCCCCCTTATCCTTAAGCTGTGACCCCTTGTCCTGGAATCCTTAAGCTGTGACCCCTTGTCCTGGAATCCTTAAGCTGTGACCCCTTGTCCTGGAATCCTTAAGCTGTGACCCCTTGTCCTGGAATCATAGATCCTTCTAGAATCATAATTACCCACTGGAATGTGGAATTACATAATCAGCCTGACAATTTTTTTTTCTAGTGCTCACAAACTGAACCAGAAACGTGAATCAAACATCTTTCCCCCATCCCCCAGCCCAATAAGCCCATGTTTCCCCCACCATCTCCCTCCACCCTGGTCACCCTGCTCTTTTCCCCTCCACCGTACACTCATAAGGTCATGAGACGTACGGGCAAAAGTAATAGGAGCAGAATTAGGCCATTCGGCCCGACAACTCTACTCCGCCATTCAATCATGGCTGATCTATCTCTCGCTCCTACCTCCATTCTCCTGCCTTCTCCCCGTAACCCCTGATACTCATATTCCATCCCTGAGTCCCACAGGTCCCTTTTGTCCCTCCTTCTCCTCCACCATCCCCTTTTACACACATCCCTCCCTCCGGCTTTACCATTCACTCCTCCTCTTAAGTAAGTAAGTAAGTAAGTTTATTGGCCAAGTATTCACATACAAGGAATTTGCCTTGGTGCTCCGCCCACAAGTAACAACATGACATACAGTGACAGTTACACTCCCACTCTAGTCATAGAGTGATACAGCGTGGAAATAGGCCCTTCGACCCAACTCGCCCACACCGGCCAACATGTCCCAGCTACCCTAGTCCCACCTACCTGCACTTGGTCCATATCCCTCCAAACCTGTCCTATCCATGTACCTGTCTAACTGTTTCTTAAACGTTGGGATAGTCCCAGTCTCAACTACCTCCTCTGGCAGCTTGTTCCATACACCCACCACCCTTTGTGTGAAAAAGTTACCCCTCACATTCCTGGTAAATCTTTTCCCCTTCACCTTGAACCTACGTCCTCTGGTCCTCGATTCCCCTACTCTGGGCAAGAGACTCTACCCAATCTATTCCTCTCATGATTTTATACACCTCTATTTGATCATCCCTCATCCTCCTGCGCTCCATGGAATAGAGACCCAGCCTACTCAACCTCTCCCTATAGCTCACACCCTCTAGTCCTGGCAACATCCTCATAAATCTTCTCTGAACCCTTTCAAGCTTGACAATATCTTTCCCATAACATGGTGCCCAGAACTCTAAATGCGGTCTCACCAAAGTCTTATACAACTGCAACAAGACCTCCCAACGTCTATACTCAATACTCTGAATGATGAAGGCCAAAGTGCCAAAAGCCTTTATGACCACCTTATCTACCTGCGACTCGACCTTCAAGGAACCATGCACCTGTACTCCTAGATCCCTCTGCTCTACAACACTACCCAGAGGCCTACCATTCACTGTGTAGGTCCTGCCCTTGTTAGACGTCCCAAAATGCAACACCTCACACGTCTCTGTATTAAATTCCTTCAACCATTCCTCCGCCCACCTGGCCAATCGATCCAGATCCTGCTGCAATCGTTCACAACCATCTTCACTATCTGCAAAACCACTCACTTTTGTATCATCAGCAAACTTGCTAATCTTGCCCTGTATACTCTCATCCAAATCATTCTCACCCCTCATTTCTCCTTATCTATCTTTTGTCTCCTTTTCATCTCTAGCCTTAGTCACTTACTCCACCCATCACCACCCTCACCTGTATCCACCTATCACTCGCTAGGTTTTGTCCCAACCCCACCTCTCTTCCCCAGCTGCCTCCCCCCTAATCCATCAGCCTGAAGAAGGGTCCCGACCCAAAACGTTGCCTGTCCATTCCTTCCACGGATGCTGCCTGACCCACTGAGTTCCTCCAGCACTTTGTGTTTTGCTCAAGATTCCAGCACCTTCAATTCCCCGGTGTCTCAGTGTCATATGACAATGTGTGTAGGCTGAAGGGCCTGCTGATTCCAGCATCTGTGGAGAACAGGGATAGGTGACGTTTCACAGAGTGCTGGAGTAACTCAGCGGGTCAGGCAGCGTCTGTGGAGAACAGAGATAGGTGACGTTTCACAGAGTGCTGGAGTAACTCAGCGGGTCAGGCAGCATCTGTGGAGAACACGGATAGGTGACGTTTCACAGAGTGCTGGAGTAACTCAGCGGGTCAGGCAGCATCTGTGGAGAACACGGATAGGTGACGTTTCACAGAGTGCTGGAGTAACTCAGCGGGTCAGGCAGCATTTCTGGAGAACATGGATAGGTGACGTTTCACAGAGTGCTGGAGTAACTCAGCGGGTCAGGCAGCATCTGTGGAGAACAGGGATAGGTGACGTTTCACAGAGTGCTGGAGTAACTCAGCGGGTCAGGCAGCATCTGTGGAGAACATGGATAGGTGACGTTTCACAGAGTGCTGGAGTAACTCAGCGGGTCAGGCAGCATCTGTGGAGAACATGGATAGGTGACGTTTCACAGAGTGCTGGAGTAACTCAGCGGGTCAGGCAGCATCTGTGGAGAACATGGATAGGTGACGTTTTGAGTCGGGTCCCGTCTTCTGACTTCAGGACCAACATCCAATCAGTCTGAAGAAGGGTCACCTATCCATGTTCTCCACAGATGCTGCCAGACCCGCTGAGTTAATCCAGCACTCTGTGCCTTTCCTTGGTAAACCGGCTTCTGCTGTTCCTTGTGTCGATACCTTATTATTAACATTGAAGAACAGAATAAAAAGATGATCCCAAACTATTTTAAGGTTCTGAATCACCTACCTTCTTCAGGAACCGCACACCGTAGGAGAATATGTAAAGATAAAAGGTGAACTTCCACCTGTAAGAGAGAACAGAAAATAATCATAAGAAAGCAAGAGTTTTGCCACACGGCAACAACTTTCATAATCAGTTACACGATATAAATACCGGTCATTTAAACAGTTATGAGGCTAAAGATTTGCTGTAGAGTGCTAGAAATCATTCCATGCATCGAGGGCCTTGGACACAATGCCTAAGGGAGACGTTTTGTTTTAGTTTAGTTTAGCCTGGAGGTACAAGGCCGAAACAGGCCCTTTGGCCCACTGAGTCCATGCCAACCATAGAAAAATAGAAAATAGGTGCAGGAGGAGGGCATTCAGCCCTTCGAGCCAGCACCGCCATTAATTGCGATCATGGCTGATTGTCCCCAATCAATAACCCGTGCCTGCCTTCTCCGCATATCCCTTGATCCCACCAGCCCCTAGAGCTCTATCTAACTCTCTCCTAAATCCATCCAGTGATTTAAGGGCCTGTCCTACCAGCATCCGACTCCATGCGATGAGCGCGATCAAAATAGAAGCGGGGGCCGCGCGGAGGTCGGGTGATCCCTGTACAGGGCCGTTCCCAACAGCATGTGCCTGCATGCAGCAAGCGCGACTAAACTGGCAGCGAGGGCCGCGCGGAAGTCGGGTGAGTGGCGCAATGCGGCGCAAAGTGAGGTGAACTTGGAGCGAAGTCTTAAAGGTAAGTTCTCCAGGACAGAGAGGGGCACACAGAGAGGGGTACAGAGGCACACACATACAGAGGGCCACGGAGCCACACACATAGAGGGTCACGGAGGCACGACGTCGAGGCAGTGTGTAATGCGTCGAGGCGACTGCGAGCCGACAAGCCGTTGCCGCGCGGAATTTTTGAATACAGTCAGTTTTTTGTAGCCGCGCGCGATGTCGGGACGAACTCCGCACAATTCCGCACGGCTCCGGCGATCGAAGTGGGACCGGCCCCGCGACGCCGGACGGCTCAAGCGACCACGTTAGGTCGCGCTCATCGCATAGAGTTGCATGCTGGTGGGACAGGCCCTTTAGGCTCCACTGCCCTCTGTGGCAGGGAATTCCACAAATTATGGCAGGGAATTCCACAAATGGCCCCAGTTCCACAAATTCAACAAAAACCAGTGGTCACCCCGCACACTAACACTACCCTACACATGCTAGGGACAATTTACATTTATGCAATTTTACCAAATCCAACTAACCTACAAACCGTAGATAGACACAAAAAACTGGAGCAATCTCCGGATTAATCAGATTAATATCTGCATTAATCTGGAGTAATCAGGCGGCATCTCTGGAGAGAAGGAATGAGTGACGTTTCGGGTCGAGACCCTTCTTCAGACTGGTCAGGGATCAGGGAAACGAGAGATATACTGGGTGATGTGGAGAGATAAAGAACAATGAATGAAAGATGTGCAAAAAAGTATCGATGATAAAGGAAACAGGCCATTGTAAGCTGGTTGTTGGGTGAAAATAAGAAGCTGGTGCGACTTGGGTGGGGGAGGGATGGAGAGAGAGGGAATGTCGGGCCTACTTGAAGTGAGGGAAATCAATATTCATATCATTGGGCTGTAAGCTGCCTAAGCGAAATCTGAGGTGCTGTTCCTCCAATTTGCATTTAGCCTCACTGACAATGGAGGAGACCCAGGACAGAAAGGTCTGTGTGGGAACGGGAGGAAAATTATGGGTCTCCCACTTGGGCGATGTTTTTGGCGAGAGCAGGCGACTGTCATAGACGTAGCAGGTGGCCGAAAAACCAGAGATTGGACCCCCCTTCCACAATGTCTACGGCAACCTACCACCTAGTCGACGTCAAGCTACGGCAAGCTACCGACAACCGGCAACCCATCAGGACGTCAACCTACGACCACACCCACGACAACCTACGTCCACCCACAACAAGGTACGATCCTGTCGGCGGCAACTGTAGACAACTTGAGACAATTCAATCGCCGATACTTGTCGCCGGTTGACGTAGGTAGTCGCCAATGGAATTCACCGAAGTCAGCACCGGCAACAACCTACGCCATCCTGGCGACAACCTACATCAGGAGAAGTCAAGCTCCGCTCATTGGCATCAAGCCAACTGTCGCCGAAAAGTTTTGAACATTTCAAAATCCAGCGGCGACCAGATATACGCTACGATTCTTTGGGCGACTGAGGAGACTACTCACGACCCCGTGGTGACAATCCAGTCGCCGGCAGTCGCCTAAAAAATTGCCTAAGTGGGACAGGGTCATTAAAGTGTTTGGCAACTGGCAGATCAGGTAGATTCAGGCGGACTGTGCGATCTCGCCGGTGATAAGACGATGGTCTGGCATCATGAACAATGGATTAGGTTTAGAACCAGCACCTGAAGTTCCTTCCGACACAACCTACAAAACATGTTTGTCTTTGGACACTGGGCAGGCTAGGACTTAGAGCGCAGGGGGATGAGGGGTGATCTTATGGTGGTGTACACAGTCATGAGTGGAATAGATAGGGCGAATGCACAGTCTCTTGCCCAGAGGAGGGGGATTGAGAACCAGAAGACATAGGACATAAGGCGAGAGGGGATAGGCGAGAGGGGAAAGATTTAATAGGAACCTGAGGGCAACATTTTCATATAGAGGATGGTGGGTGTATGGAAAGAGCAGCTACAGGAGGCAGTTGAGGCAGGTACTATAACAAAGACACATCGGCAGGTATCTGGATAGGAGAGGTTTAGACTGATGTGGGCTAAACACAGACAGGTGGGACTAGTATAGATGGGGCATATTGGTCGGCATGGAGTTGGGCTGAAGGGCCTGTCCCACTGCGGTGACCTAATCCGCTAGTTAGTGAAGAGTGTCTTCGAGCTTCAAGCTCAAGGACATTCGCCTGGAAAACCTTGAGCTGATCGACCGTCCACGTTGAGCTCGATTGAGCACACACACACACACACACACGCACACCCACGCACACGCACACACACCCACCCACACACCCACACACACCCACACCCACACACACCCACACACCCACACACACACACACACACACACACACACACACACACACACACACACACACACACACCCACCCACACCCACACACACACCCACGCACGCACACCCACACCCACACACACACACCCACACACACACACACACACACACACACACACGCACACCCACGCACACACACCCACCCACACACCCACACACACCCACACACACCCACATCCACACACACCCACACCCACACACCCACACCCACACACACACCCACACACACACACACACACACACACACACACACACACCCACACCCACACACACACACCCACACGCACGCACGCACACGCGTGCATTTTACCTTCCGGTCAGTTTTCCTTGGTCCTGAAAACTCCAATGAGCCAATTAAAATGCCCGGTCAGCGAAGGAGATTGCCTACGGCTGCCCTCGACTGCCTGTAACTACATAGTGACCCCACTCCACTGCACTACGAGTTCAAAACAACCATGCTGACCATTTTTTACTGGCGAAAAATGTTTCAACATGCTGAAAATTTCCCGCGACCTAGCTAAGTCCGCGAGTATTCGGGAACTTCCCTCAAGCATGAAGGAGAGTTCCAGCGACCTCAGAGGACCTCCTAGGACCACGTGTCGACCATGCTGCAAGTTTGAGTCGAGGGCAAACTCTTCTAAACTCGCAGATTAGGTCGCCCAAGTGGGACAGGCCCCTTTTCCGTGCTGCGTGACCTTCGGACTCAAAATGGAGGACACCACAATAAAAATGACCGTTTAAATAAAGCAAACTTGTCCACCAATGTTATTGTCCTTTTCCATCAGCACAAATTTGTTGCAAATCAAATCTGTCCGCCATAATCATATTGTTTTAAAATACTGCAATATTGCTTCAGAAATATTAATTAGCAAATGTTCTAAATTAAATATCCAATAAGGTACAATGCAAGCTAGAAATACTGAAGTCTCAGAAGAATTAGATCTTCACTTAAAATCAAATAGAACTCAATTTCCCCTTTGGCTAATTCAGTTATTATTGTCCCGAATTATCATTGAGATTTTCAACTACTGCCATGTCCAGTAAGTAGAGCTATTATAGAGAGTTGAATATAATTGGTTTTAAATTTAGAAGCTGTGATCCTAAGAGAAAACGGGCAACAGTTCTGATAATAATGCTTACTTACGTCAGACAGCGTGGGAACAGGGCCTTCGGCCCACCTTGCCCACACTGACCAACATGGACCATCTATAGGTCCATAGATGGTCTGCACTAGTCCCACCAGAAACCGGAGCATCTGGAGGAAACACAAGGGTCACAGGGAGAACGCAGAAACTCCGTACAGACGGCCCCCCGGGTCTTCGGCGCCACGAGGCAGCGGGTGGCAGAAGCATGGACACAGCTTTCATCATAAACATAATCATACTTTATTAGCCAAGTATGTTTTGCACCCTACGAGGAATTTCATTTGCCGTACAGTCATACCAATAAAAAGCAACAGAACACACACAAAATACATTTTAACATAAACATCCACCACAGTGACTCCTCCAGATTCATTCCTTCTTTGTTCTCCAGTGGTCGGGGGCCTCTAACCTTCCGTTGACGGACGATCTTACTCCCGTAGCCGGCAGCGGGCCTCCTCGTTGCGACGATCAAGCTCCTGCATTGGGCGAGGGCTCACCCGCGCCGGGTCTGACCCCGGGTCAGGACTAGTAGAACATCGTGTGGCTTTTGGAGCTTCCCGACGTCAGTCTCTTACCCGAGGCCGCGAGCTCCTTGACGTTAAATTCCGCAGGTCACGGGTTGGAGCATCGATCCTAGGCAAGGAATCGGCTCCGATGGTAAGTCCTCGCCCCACAAGGTGGGGATAGTATGCAAGAGGGAGGTTCCAGAGCTCGAGGCCTGGACACCCATGACTGGTCGAGTGAAGGGAATGAGTACTGGGTGATCTCAGTGGGTCAGGCAGCATCTGTGGAAGGGATAGACCGATAGAAACATAGAAAATAGGTGCAGGAGTAGGCCATAGGCCCTTCAAATCAGCACCGCCACTCAATATGATCACGGCTGATCATCCAAAATCAGTGTCCCGTTCCTGCTTTTCCCCCCATATCCCTTGATTCCGTTAGCCCTAAGAGCTAAATCTAACTCTCTCTTGAAAAAATCCAGTGAATTGGCCTCCACTGCCTTCTGTGGCAGAGAATTCCGCAGATTCACAACTCTCTGGGTGAAGATTACTTTTGGTGCATGGGAGGAAGTTTTATTAACGCGCTATTGGATCAAATTTGAAAGAGAGCCACAGAGAGTGACAGTCCATGTATCTCAGTATGAATCTTCTGCTCTGTGAGTTCATAATTCACAGGAGCAGAATTAGGCCATTTGGCCCATCCAGTCTACTCCGCCATTCAATCATGGCTGATCTATCTTTCCCACTCAACCCCAATCTTCTTCTACCCATAAATCCTGACACCCATAGTAATCACGAATATGTCAATAGACAATAGACAATAGGTGCAGGAGTAGGCCATTCGGCCCTTCGAGCCAGCACCGCCATTCAATGTGATCATGGCTGATCATCCCCAATCAGTACCCCGTTCCTGCCTTCTCCTCATATCCCCTGACTCCGCTATCTTTAAGACCCCTATCTAGCTCTCTCTTGAAAGCATCCAGGGAACCGTCCTTTTATCCGAGGCCTCTGTTCCTAGACTCTCCCAATAGTGAAAACGTCCTCTCCATATTCACTCTATCCAGGCCTTTCACTATTTTTAAGTTTCAATGTGGTTCCCTTCTAAACTCCAGTGAGTACAGGCCCAGTGTTGTCAAACGCTCATCATAGGTGAACCCAATCATTCCCGGGATCGTTCTCATAAACCTCCTTTGCACCCTCTCCAGTGCCGGCACATCCTTCCTCAGATATGGGGCCCAAAACTGCTCACAATACTACAAATAAGGTCTGACCTGCGTCTTATAAAACCTCAGCGTAACATCACTGCTTTTTGCATTTTATATTATAAACTGCTTTTTGATAAATAGTTATAAACAGAGAAGATTACAGCCTCAATGTTCAATTCTTATGCTGGTTGGCTGAAAACATTTTGGAAATCAAAATATCTTTGGCTCCTGAAGTTTAATGTAAAAAATGTTAGGGTGACTCAGTGGTGCAGCTGGTATAGCTGCTGCCTCACAGTGCCAGAGACCTTGGTTTGATCCTGGCCTTGGGTACTGCCTGTGTGGAGTTTGCATGTTCTCCATGTGACCGTGTGGGTTTCCTCCGGGCGCTCCGGTTTCCTCCCACATCCTTAAGACGTGCGGGTTTGCAGGTTAATCTGTAAGTTGTCCTTGGGAAGTGGATTTGAAAGTGGGATAACACAACTAGCGTGAACTGCCGCAAGTGCGAACTTCATTATAATGTGTGGGACATACGACAATGAAACACTTGTGACTCTTTGATCATTGGTTGATGGGCCGAAGGGCCTGTTTTTCTGCTGCATCTCCAAACCAAAAATAGTTTTGGACATGAAATTAGAACTCCTCAGTAATACTCCACCTTGCAGCGCCGGAGACCCGAGTTCGATCCCGACTACGGGTGCTGCCTGTACGGAGTTTGTACGTTCTCCCCGTGACCGCGTGGGCTTTCTCCGAGATCTTCGGTTTCCTCCCACACTCCAAAGACGTACAGGTTTGTAGGTTAATTGCCTTGGTATGAATGTATGCATGCCCCTTGTGTATGTAGCATAGTGTTAGCGGACGGGGATCGCTGGTCGGCGCGGACTCGGTAGGCCGATGGGCCTGTTTCCGCACTGTATCGCTAAACTAAACTAAAAAACTAAGACCCTTTAACCTTAGAATCTCTGCTTTTCTTTTGTACTGGAATAAGTGGGACCCGTTGAGTCCGCGTCACACGGGAGGCTTGGTCCCCCAACGCAATATTCCACCACTCACCTATACCCCCTAACAGCGCAGGCGTGGCCGACGGGTTCCCATTGTGACGCCCCTGATCCCCCCAACCTCCACTCCTCTCCTTGCCCCCCCCCCCATGCACTCATTCCACCCCCACCCCCCCACTCTCACCCCCCACCCCCATCCACTCTTAGCGGCTCTCCACGCAGGTATTACTTCGCAGGTGCCGCTGATGGGCACGGCAAGGATTTATTTATTAGAGGTTAAAATGTGAATAACTCTTAAAATATAACAACAATTTAAACGTTAAAGATGAGATTTATTCAGTCCATTCTTTCTTGTTGCGTCTCTTGTTGCGTTCTGCAGCAGGGGGAGAGGAACGACGTCAGGCGGGGGCCATCGGGGGCCGGTGGGGGGAATAGCCTGCAGCCGGGGG
Source organism: Raja brachyura (assembly GCA_963514005.1). Next base: position 86,821,839 of record OY740787.1, read on the forward strand.
AGGGGCACGGCTTCAGGCGGGGGGGTGCCGGGGGCCGGTGTGGGTAGGATCGTCCTATAGCTGTTGAAGATGAGATTCATTCCGTCTATACGTTCTTGTTGCGTTCTGCAGCGGGGAGGGGGACAGTTTCAGGCGGGGGCCGGTGGGGGGGGGGGGGGGCGCTGAACGGCAGGAGAGGAGATCGATCTGCGCATGCGCAGTTTTTTAAGATTTTTTAAAAACCTCGCTAACTTTTACATTAGACCACTTGGTGCAATCGCAGCACAGGAGATCGGTGAGTAAGCTGGCGAAAAATCGTAGCACTATCGGGTACCGCTTTTGCGCAACTAGAATGACCCCGCAAACCGGAAGATAACACGATCAGAGCTTTAGTTATGTATAGGTTCCACACTGTGTGAAAATGGAGAGCAGGCTGAGGCTGGTGTTGGTCGTTCAGTGGGCCTGCCTTGGACAGCTCAATGTGCGACCTCATTCACAAATAGAATCAGTTCCAACAAATCAGCATGCAGGCAAACGTCTGACTGCTTCAAGGAGACAATTAAAACAAAGCATCATTATATCACAGCTGCAGCTCCTGTTTGTTTCTCTATTGATGCCCTGCGCTGCAATTAAATCACACTCTCATTAAGAGATCACAGCTAAATCCACCTGCAAACAATATGCCTCGCAATTCTGAGGGACTTTCGGATCCTAATGTAGAAGTGAATTAAAGAACCACCCTCTCAACTCCGGCAGTTTTTGTAGATGATGTGCTTGCTATTGGCCTTCATTTGATTAGCACGGTTGTCAGGGGTTATGGGGAGAAGGCAGGGGAATGGGGTTGAGAGGGCAGGATAGATCAGCCATGATTGGATGGCGGAGTAGACTCGATGGGCAGAATGGCCTAATTCTGCTCCTATCACTTACGACCTTCATGCTTGAATCACGATTGCCACCAATGGGCCAGGCACAGGCTCATTCCCAGTGCAAGTCATAGAAACATAGAAATTAGGTGCAGGAGTAGGCCATTCGGCCCTTCGAGCCTGCACCGCCATTCAATATGATCATGGCTGATCATCCAACTCAGTATCCCGTACCTGCCTTCTCTCCATACCCTCTGATCCCCTTAAGCCACAAGGGCCACATCTAACTCCATCTTAAATATAGCCAACGAACTGGCCTCAACTACCCTCTGTGGCAGAGAGTTCCAGAGACCCACCACTCTCTGTGTGAAAAAAGTCCTTCTCATCTCGGCCCTAAAGGATTTCCCCCTTATCCTTAAGCTGTGACCCCTTGTCCTGGACCTCCCCAACAACGGGAACAATCTTCCTGCATCTAGCCTGTCCAACCCCTTAAGAATCTTGTAAGTTTCTATAAGATCCCCTCTCAATCTCCTAAATTCTAGAGAGTATAAACCGAGTCTATGCAGTCTTTGTTCATAAGATAGTCCTGACATCCCAGGAATCAGTCTGGTGAACCTTCTCTGCACTCCCTCTATGGCAATAATGTCCTTCCTCAGATTTGGAGACCAGAACTGTACGCAATACTCCAGGTGTGGTCTCATTAAGACCCTATACAACTGAAGTAGAACCTCCCTGCTCCTATACTCAAATTCTTTTGCTATGAAAGCTAACATACCATTGGCTTTCTTCACTGCCTGCTGTACCTGCATGCCTACTTTCAATGACTGGTGTACCATGACACCCAGGTCGCGCTGCATCTCCCCTTTTCCTAATCAGACACCATTTAGATAATAAAGATCATAAAGCGAGTGGGGATGTCATAGGTGTCTTAGTTATACAATCATACTGTATGGAAACTGGACCAACTTGCCCACATCGACCAACGTGTCCCACTCATCCCACCTGCCTGCTTTTGGCCCATATCCCTTTAACCTATCCTATCCATGCACCTGTCTAAATGTTTCCTAAACATTGCGATAGTACCTGCCTCAACTACCTCCTCCAGCAGCTCGTTCCACACACCCGCCACCCTCGGTGTAAAAAAATATACCCCTCAGATTCCTATCAAATCTTTCTCCCCTCACCCAAAACCTATGTCCGCTGGTTCTCAAATCCTCTACTCTGGGCAAGAGACTCTGTGTGTCTACCCGATCTATTCCTCTCATGATTCTGTTCGCTGTAAGATCACCCCTCATCGTTTTGAGGGGCAACCTTTTCGCACAGAGGGTGGTGGGTGTATGGAACCAGCTGCCAGAGGAGGTAGTTGAGGCTGGGACTATAACAGCATTGGGCAGGTACATGGATAGGAAAGGTTTGGAGGGATATGGGCCAAATGCAGACAAATGGGACTAACGTAGATGGGGTATCTTGGTCAGCATGGAAAGGTTGGGCCGAAGGGTCTGTTTCAGTGCTTTTTGACTATGACTCTAAAATACACTTGGACAGGCACATGGAAAGGAAAGGTTTGGAGGGATATGGGCCAAACGAGGGCATCAGTGTAGATGCCAACTTTCTCACTCAAATAGGGGACAATAGGTTCAAATACGGGACAAATTCCCGAAGGCGATTCGTTGACGGACTCGGCCGTGGCTGGGTGAATGACGAGTTGGCCCGGGTGCTGGACTGCACACAAAGCCCAGCCGGCGGGCCAGCTGAGGAGTTTTGGCCTGGGCTGGGCGACATCGCGCGCAATGTCCGGCGCCCCATCCTACTCGTGAACCGATGATCGGCCATGAGAAGGAGGGGTGGTGGTGTCGGCGGGCAGCGAAGGTCCGAAGGTTGGACAGCTGGCCGGGCTGCCGACCGACGGGGCCACGGGCGAGGCGCTGCTGCTGCTGCTGCTGCACTCCATGGGCTGCACTACGTCGGGACGGGTGAGGCGGGGCCGGACGCGGTGCTCCGACCCGACAGTCCCCTCGACCCGAGCAGTAGCAGTCAAATACGGGACAAGGGCGGTCCCATACGGGACAAACCAATTTAGCCCAATATACGGGATGTCCCGGCTATTACGGGACAGTTGGCAACTCCAATTCCCTCCGTCACTGGGGTTGGCACGGTGGCGCAGCGGTAGAGTTGCCGCCTTACAGCGCCAGAGACCCGGGTAAATCCTCACTATGGGTGCTGTCTGTGTGGAGTTTGCACATTCTCCCTACGACGTCGTGGGTTTCCTCCAGGTGCTCCGGTTTCCTCCCGCATCCCAAAGATGTGTGGGTTTGCAGGTTAATTGCCGTTTGTAAATTGCCCCCTGGTGTGTAGGGAGTGGATGAGAAAGTGGGATAACATAGAACTAGGGTGGACGGGTGATCGCATGGACTCGGCGGGCCGAAGGGCCTGTTTGCATGCTGTATCTCTCAACTCTAACCTCTAAAACGGAGTGTTTTGAGGTCAGAAACAATAGCCACGTGGCCTCTCATCTGTCACCCAAATCACTGAGAAAGACACAGAGTGCTGGACTAACTCAGCGAGTCAGACAGCACCACTGGAGAAAACAGATAGGTGATGTTTCGGGTCGGGACCCTTCCTCAGACCCGTGAAGACGTCATACAGCAGGGAAACAGGCCCTTCGGCCCAACTGTTGGGGAACATAGAGAGGATCTCTCGACATGCTCCCAGCTTGATACACTTCACCAAGTCTTGTTCCACCCATCATTGTCCCAAAGTAGACAATCCCTCTTACAGAATCATAGAGTCATACAGTGTCGAAACAGGCCCTTCGGCCCAACTTGCCCACACTGGTCAACAATGTCCCAGCTACACCAGTCCCACCTGCCTGCATTTGATCTCCAAACCTGTCCAAGCCATAATTTGATGTTGATTTTCCCAGTCACATAGAAACACAGAAAATAGGTGCAGGAGGAGGCCATTCGGCCCTTCAAGCCATCACCGCCATTCATTGCAATCATGGCTGATCGTCCCCAATCAATAACCCGTGCCTGCCTTCTCCCCATATCCCTTGACTCCACTAGCCCCTAGAGCTCTATCTAACTCTCTCTTAAATCCATCCAGTGATTTGGCCTCCACTGCCCTCTGTGGCAGGGAATTCCACAAATTCACAACTCTCTGGGTGAAAACGTTTCTTCTCACCTCAGTCTTAAATGGCCTCCCCTTTATTCTAAGACTGTGACCCCTGGTTCTCGACTCGCCCAACATTGCGAACATTTTTCTTGCATCTAGCTTGTCCAGTCCTTTTATAATTTTATATATTTCTATAAGATCCCCCCTCATCCTTCTAAACTCCAGTGAATACAAGCCTAGTCTTTTCAATCTTTCCTCATATGACAGTCCCGCCATTCCAGGGATCAATCTGGTGAACCTACGCTGCACTGCCTCAATCACAAGGATGTCCTTCCTCAAATTAGGATTAGGTTCTAGCAATAGCCACATAAATCTCCTCTGCATCTGAGGGGCGGCATCTTAGTGTAGCAGTAGAGTTGCTGCCTCACGGCACCAGAGACCCGGGTTCGATCCTGACTATGGGTGCTGCCTGTACGGAGTTTGCACGTTCTCCCTGCGATTGCGTGGGTGTTGGCCGGGTGCTCCGGTTTCCTCCCACACTCCAAAAACGTACAGGTTTGTAGGTGAATTAGCTTCAGTAAAATTATAAATTGTGTAGGACAGTGCTAGTATATGGGGTGATCGCTGGTTGGCACGGACTCGGTGGGCCGAAGGGCCAGTTTTCACGCTATGCCTCTAAAATCTAATCTTCTCAAAGCGGATCATACTTTTAAACGCCAGATATTTCCACATACTGACGGAAAGAATGCATATTAAAAACGTATGGTGTTCTTTAACCCCTTACTACAAGGGGCTTGGCCTGAAAGATCGCCTGTCCATTCCGTTCAGCATCTGCAGCCCCTTGTATCACCAAAAAAAACCGTAAAGGGCTGGAGGAACACAGCAGGTCAGGCAGCATCTGTGGGGCGAATGGACACAGTTCCTCCAGCACTTTGCGTTTTCTCAAGATTCCAGCATCTGCAGTTCCTTGTGTCTCCATATTAAGAAAGTACTTGTTGACATTTGCACTGGGGACGCAACATATTTATTTTAGTTGATTAATATTCATGGTTTATGTAAGCGACACGCAACATTAGAATCTGTTTCCGCTGGATTACTGTAACGAATGCTTTGGTATGAAGAGGAAATTTTGAGGCATCATTTTCGGGAATTACTGGCACAAGGTTTACTGTGCGAGCCAATATGACTCATTTGTACTCCAAGACACTGAACACAGAGAGCTACTCAAAATGTTTCTAAATCAATCAAAAAAAAAATCAATAGACATTGTCATCTTTATTTTTGCAAGGCACCATATTTTCAGCATGATGTCATCTTTTTATGCAAATGGAAATCTATAATATTTATTAAATTAAATTTATAAATCAATGTATTTTCTGTAATAAAGTGCCTTCGGTCTCGTAAACAAAATGGCTGGCAGAGGAGGCTAAATGGGTTTAGAAAAATTAGTATTGCAGAGAGCCTCCATCTTGTTCTCTTTTCGTGATTAGTACGAGAGGACACACTGCTGCCTCTTAAAGCCCTGTCCCACTGTACGAGTTCATTCAAGAGTTCTGCTGAGTTTGCCCTGATTCGAAGGCGGAGATTCACGGTTATGGCAGCTCGTCGGTACTCGGGGCTCTCGTGGGCATTTTTCAACGTGTTGAAAAATCTTCACGAGTCTTCGCGAGCTTACCGCGTTTCCCGAGAACCTGCCGTTAGCGTTACGAGCCGCTAAGAGACGTCCCCGAGCTCCGACGTACCCGCTACGTTCATTCTCTACGTGTTTGCCACGAGTTTGATTTTTTTTTAAACTCAGGAGAGCTCTTGGAATGAACTCGTACAGTGGGACAGGGCCATTACTCCAGTGTCCATTAACACGGCCAAGCCAAGAACCTGCTCCCAAACCTATAAAACTGAACAGCACTACACAGGATCATACCCTTCGGCTCAATATCTGTGCCGAACATGATGCCAAGACCAACACTTATCTGCCTGCACATAATCCATACCATAAATTCATAAATCACAGTGGCAGATGTAGTCTATTCGGCCCATCGAGTCTACTCTGCCATTCAATCATGGCCGATCTATCTTGCCCTTTCAACCCCATTCAACGCCAGTCTGAAGAAGGGTCTCGACCCGAAACGTCGCCTATCTCCTTCGCTTCTTAGATGCTGCTGCACCCTTCTGAGTTTCTCCAGCTTTTTGTGTAACCCCATTCTTCTGCCTTCTCTCCGCAACCTCGGGCCTTAATTCCCCCCATATCCACGTGCCCATCCAAAAGTCTCTTAAACACTACTATCGTTTCTGCTTCCACCATCGCCCCTGGTAGTGTGTTCCAGGCACCCACCACTCTCTGTATATAGAAAACTTGCCTTGCTCATCTCAATTGAATTTTGCAAGAAAAAATTGTTCTTCCACCACAACCCCTTGTCTCCCATCAGTAAACCAATTCCAAATCCACACGACCAACTCAGTATGAATCCCGTGCTTCCTAGTCTTCTGTCTAAGCTACTACGGGGCTGCATCTAACGTTTTAATAAATCCATGTAGATCAACACATGTTAATAAAAAACCATGTTACAAATCAATAAAATACATTTCTACAATGACTGTTCCTCAATGTGGACATGTATGCAAATATATCTCCTTAAATCATTCAACACAGAGACTTGGGCTGCTGATCAGATAATGAAGGCTCGGCGCAATTTTACAATTTTTACTGAAGCCAATTAGCCGAAGAACCTGTACATCTTTGGAATGTGGGAGGAAACGGGAGCTCCCGGAGGAAACGCACGCGGTCGCAGGGAGAACGTACAAACTCTGTACAGACAGCACCCGAGGTCAGGACCGAACCCGGGTCCCCGGCGCTGTGAGGCAGCAACTCTACCGCTCTGCAGCCCGCAATTATTAACGGTATTATGAATGATATTAGAGAAATATATAATTATAAGTCATGGGAGCAGAATCAGTTAATATATTACAAGTTGAAGTGTCCGCAACGTTGGGTCCATGGATGAGAAAGAAAATCATGGAATAATGTCGCTTGTTTTTTAATTGATACTAGACGATCCGAGGACCCGTTGGGTTCCCCGTTGTGATGCCTCCCACAACTGCGCAGGCGCGGATGACGGGCCCGGCAAGTGGGAGCGCATGTACACTGGCATTCTTTGTCTATAAACAAAGGACAATCAAAATGGAAAAATAGAGTAGAGGCATTTAGTTTAGAGATACAGAGCGGAAACAGGCCCTACGGCCCACCGAGTCTGCGCCGACCAGCGATCCCCGCACACTAACACTATCCCACACCCACTAGGGACATTTTTTACATTTACCAAGCCAATTATCCTACAAACCTGTAAGTCTTTGGAGTGTGGGAGGAAACCGAAGATCTCGGAGAACACCCAAGGGGAGAGCGTGCAAACTCTGTACAGACAGCACCTATAGTCGGGAATGAGCCCGGGTCTCCGCCGCTGCGTCCGTTGCAAAGCAGCATCACTACCGTTGCGCCTCCCAATAAAGCCTGAGGAAGGCCTAAAGAACCGCCATAGCCCAAAAATCCATCAGGCGGGAATGAAATGCTCGGAGAAGGAGAAAGAGGTGCAGCGCATGCACAGGCCTTGAACCTGGTGAGACGCAGGAGGAGCCCGGCCGGGAGTCACCCCACAGAGCCCAGTCCCTCCACGCACTAGAGTCTCCCAACCCCTGCAGAGTGGTTACTAAGATGGCTGATCCGTGGGCGGTTGCTGCTGGGACGCAAGTCGGGGCCTGATCAACCCCGGCTGGGTCGCCCGCCTGGGCGAGGTTGTCTGATGCTGTGAGACCCGAAACGCCCGATGACTCCAGGTCACATCACTGAGGATGCGTCCCAGCGCATCTAGAAGATGCATATTTTTCACACTGAGAGGCATAGACAGGGCAGACAGTCAGAATCTTTATCCCAGGGTGAAAATGCCACAGACTAACCTTATGGTGGGAGGGGCAACATTTAAAGGAATTGTGTGGGGCTGGTATTTTAACACAGAGAGTGGTGGGTGCCTGGAACGCAGGTAGTGGCGACAGATAGTGGTGTTTAAGATGCTTTTAGATGACTATGCAGGATATGGATATGTGCAAGCACATGAGATTAGACTATCTTGACGTTGTGTTCACCTTGGGCATTGTGGGCTGAAGAAACGTTCCTGTGCTGTACTGTTCAATGTTCTCTGTTTCCCAACCTGCGTTCTTTCATTGTGACCAGCTGTGCCCACATCAATTTGCAGGAAGATGGTCAAATAGAGTTATGCAGCACAGAAACAGACCCTTCGGCCCAACTTGTCCATGCTAATCAAGATGGCCCATCTCAGCTAGTCCCATTTGTCAACATTTGGCCCATATCTCTCAAAACCATGTACCTGCCCAACTTTCTTTCCAATGTTGACTGTCGTGCCTGCCTCAACTACCTCCTCCTCTGGCAGCTCGTTCCATACACCCACCACCCTCTGAGTGAAACAGTTGCCCCTCAGGGTCCAACTAGATCCTATCCCCTCTCACCTGAGATCTATGCCCTCTGGTTTTTGATTCCCCTACTCTGGGGTACAATATTCTGTGCATTCACCCTATCTATTCCCCTCGTGATCTTATACACCTCCATGAGATCCCCCTCAGACTCCTGTGCTCCAAGGAATAAAGTCCGTCTGCCCAACCTCTCCCTATAGCACAGGCCCTCAAGTCCTGGCACCAACCTGGTAAATCCTCTGTGTGCCCTATCTATACCCATCATGGTTTTACACACCTATATTTATTTAATGCAGAGATCAGAGGATTTGTTGGCCAAATTAACCTGTGTATTTATGAGCATCGAGAGATGGCTAAAGGTTCAGCCAATCGACAATAGACAATAGGTGCAGGAGGAGGCCATTCGGCCCTTCGAGCCAGCACCGTCATTCAATGTGATCATGGCTGATCATCCCCAATCAGTACCCCGTTCCTGCCTTCTCTCCATATCCCATGACTCCACTATCTTTAAGAGCCCGATCTAGCTCTCTCTTGAAAGCATCCAGAGAACCGGCCTCCTCCACCCTCTGAGGCAGAGAATTCCACAGACTCACAACTTTCTGTGAGAAAAAGTGTTTCCTCGCCTCCGTTCTAAATGGCTTACCCCTTATTCTTAAACTGTGGCCCCTGGTTCTGGACTCCCCCAACATCGGGAACATGTTTCCTGCCTCTAGCATGTCCAAGCCCTTAACAATCTTATATTTTTCAATGAGATAACCTCTCATCCTTCTAAACTCCAGAGTGTACAAGCCCAGCCGCTCCATTCTCTATCAATCTCTAGCCATATCCCTACTCTCCCCATTTGTTGATCTTATATCATGAATCATTACATGTTTTGTACTGCTCAATCTGCAGTGCTCAGTCTCATTGTGCTTCACATAAAAATTCATCTGGCAGTCCTAAATCCATCCGTGTAATGGGCCAATTTGTTCAGCAGGGTTGCTGCAGTCTTTGCAGTCTTCATGTTGAAGCCTCATACAGAGGCTTGAGAAGACACTGGTGAGACCACTTTTGGAGCATTGCGAGCAGTTTGGGCCCCACATCTGAGTAAGAATGTGCCGGCGTTGGAGAGGGTCCAGAGGAGGTTTCTCTGGAGTTTAGAAGAATGAGAGGGGACCTCATTGAAACGTACCCAATAGTGAAAGGCCTGGATAGGGGTGGATGTGTGGAGGATGTTCTAACTAGTGGGAGAGTCTAGGATTAGAGGTCATAGCCTCAGAATCAAGTACGTACCTTTAGAAAGGAGATGAGGAGGATTTTCTGTGGTCAAGGGGTGGTGAATCTGTGGAATTCATTGCCACAGAGAGTAGTGGAGATCAAGTCATTGGGTATTTTTTACACGGAAATTGACAGATTCTTGATTAGTACGTGATTCAACGGTTATGGGGAGAAAACAGGAGAGTGCGTTTGAGAGGGAAAGATAGATCAGCCACGATAGGACAGGCTTGATGGGCCAAATGGCCTACTTCTGCTCCGATGCCTTCTGCTCCACCCCCCTCCTCCTCTCCCTCCCTCCTCCTCTCCCCCCTCCTCCTCTCCCCCCTCCTCCTCTCCCCCCTCCTCCTCTTCCTCCTCTTCCTCTCCCTCCATCCTCCTCTTCCCCCTCCTCCTCTCCCCCCTCCTCCTCTCCCCCCTCCTCCTCTTCCTCCTCTTCCTCTCCCTCCATCCTCCTCTTCCCCCTCCTCCTCTCCCTCCCTCCTCCTCTCCCTCCCTCCTCCTCTCCCCTCCCTCCTCTCCTCCTCCCCTCTCCCTCTCTCTCACCCCTTCTCTCAAATTCCACTCCCCCCCCCTCCTCCCCCCCTCCTCCTCCTCTCCCCCTCGTCCTCTCCCCCCTCCTCCTCTCCCTCCCTCCTCCTCTCCCCCCTCCTCCTCTCCCTCCCTCCTCCTCTTCCCCCTCCTCCTCTCGCTCCCTCCTCCTCTCCCCTCCCTCCTCTCCTCCTCCCCTCCCTCTCTCTCACCCATTCTCTCAAATTCCACTCCCCCCCCCTCCTCCTCCTCTCCCCCTCGTCCTCTCCCCCCTCGTCCTCTCCCTCCCTCCTCCTCTCCCCCTCCTCCTCTTATCTCCCTCCTCACCCCCTCCTCCCCCCCTCCTCCTCTCCCCCTCCTCCTCTTCCCCCTCCTCCTCTCCCTCCCTCCTCCACTCCCCCCGCCCTCTCTCTCTCTCTCTCTCTCTCTCCCCCCCCCCCCTCTCTCAAATATCAAAGGGGGAGGTTATTATGTGCGTGTGGGGGGTGTAAGTGTGTGTGTGACGCCGCAGGCCCCTCCCCCCACCCCCATCGCAACCGCGCATTGAGGGGACAGGACCCAACGGGTCCCCCTCGATCAAGTTAAAAATAAAATTGACAACCTTTATTTTACAATTCTAACTGAAAGTCCCCGTTAAATCCAAAAAAAGATAGAGTCCATCTCGTGTCAGTCAGTCACCAATCCCAGAGCAACATAGACTCCTATAGCAGTCTATTGCGCAACTTATGCGCCACTTTGTGACCACTTATTAACTTGGACCTATGCACAAAGGTAACTTTCCCACCGTTTATAAAAGAGCCTGCACAGACTATGTGGGCCAAAGAGCCTGTTTCCGTGCTGTACAGTTCCATGCCTCTCAATAATTCTAACATTGCTAGAAATTTGGCCCGGCATCAAAATCTATCTCAAACTCCCACCTCCTTCTGAGGCCATTAACTTCTATAAATTAGATTTGTTCTACCAAACCGTACTCACAGTGGGATATGAATTAAGAGGAAGAGCCATATTGGCCTCCAACATGCATTTCAATCAGACCAAGTACTGGGGAGTTTTATTACAAGGCACAGCTGACCAATTTTCACATCTGAGCTGATGCCAGCCACAATCATACTTTATTTCACCATCATGTCTCAGGTGTCATGAGACAAGAGTATTTAGCTGTCACGTGTACCGGCATTGGTGCAACAAAATACTTGTTTGCCTAGGCTAGTGACGCATTTTTGATGGTGGGGAGGTGAGTACCCGTGATAGACCGGGCAATGTAGGTATGTTACAAAACTTACCTTGAGCAGCGCTGCAGTTCTGCCGCTCCCCGTGTGCGTGACTTTGGCACCTTTCAGAGGGGGGCGGGCTTAAAGTGCCATTTTTCTACAGGCAGGGCAAATCGATCCATGTCGGGCGCTTTTGTCGCGGAAGAAAAATCGCTTCGACATTTCATTCATGAAGGTATTTTTAAATTACGCTAGATTATTTATTATCTAGAGTAATTTAAAAATCACCTTCAAAAGCCATGAGCGCCGACAACGGGAAGGATTTTGCGTAGGGGAGAAAAAAAGGTACACAGTTTATTTTTATATTAAAAGTTGGTTTTTATGGAGGCTTTAATAATATTTTCATGTTGCGAAATGGGGTCCAAAAAAAATGTATGAACCAACAGTATTTTTCCTCCCGACTTCACCGCAAACCGCAACATTCCAATCCACCGCATTCCACTAAAACCCACTCGCTAGTTGATTTAAATGGCCATTAATTTACAGGCATTAAACACTAAATTCCTTCCATTTGGCCCAGAAATTCATGAAAATTAGATTTAAAAATTATGTTATATTGTGGATTATGTGTGAATGTTATTTGGACACTTAGGCAATTTAAAAAAAGTTTATCCTTTCTTAAGAAATGGATAGATGTTTAGATCTACTCATTGAATTTTGTAATTAGCTACAATTAGATAACTAACTAATTATGTGCTTTAATTTCAGGTCATCCAAGTAAGATTGTTTCATATTTGTTTCAGAATGCTTCAATCTATAATAACTGAAAATTTCATTGAGTTCTCTTAATTTTTAAGAAAGTTATGGGCTTTTAACTGTTCTAGATCACAGCTTTTGAGTTAAGTCAATTGAAAGGCAATGGGGAACAAGATGCTAATTTCCGAATATGAAAATGGTCATAACTTTCTTAATACTGAAGATATGAAAGTGAATTAGGTGTCAAATTAAACTTCTTTTTATGCTTTATCTGATGGGATAAATTGCAGACTTGATTTTTAAAATCTCAAAATGTTGTAACATTGCTAGGCAATGTCCTCCACTCTCTGCAGCCTCTTTAGGTCTTGGGTGTTTGATTAGCGACCCAGGCCATGATGCAACCAGCCAGTCCGCTGTTCACTGCCCACCTGGAGATGTTCAATACTGTATTCTGCGACACGCCAAATCTCCTTAATCATCCCCTCAACGCACACACAACTGATTGCCAGCCAAACTGATCAACACCAGGTGATGATCAGTCTGAAGAAGGGTCTCGACCCGAAACGTCACCTATTCCTTCGCTCCATAGACGCTGAGTTCCTCCAGGATTTTTGTCTATCTTCGATTTTTCCAGCATCTGCAGTTCCTTCTTAGACATCAGGTGATGGATATGTTGGGAACTTGGTTGAAGATCACAGTGGGCGGCACGGTGGCGCAGAGGTAGCGTCAGAGACCCGGGTTCGATCCTGACTACGGGCGCTGTCAGTACGGACAATAGACAATAGGTGCAGGAGTAGGCCATTCGGCCCTTCGAGCCAGCACCGCCATTCAATGTGATCATGGCTGATCATCCACAATCAGTAAACCGTTCCTGCCTTTTCCCCATATCCCCTGACGCCGCTATTTTTAAGAGCCCTATCTAGCTCTCTCTTGAAAGCATCCAGAGAACCTGCCTCCACCGCCCTCTGAGGCAGAGAATTCCACAGACTCACCACTCTCTGTGAGAAAAAGTGTTTCCTCGTCTCCGTTCTAAATGTCTTAATGTTAATAGTGGATAGGTATATGAACGGGAAGGGAATGGAGGGGTATGGTCTGAGTGCAGGTAGATGGGACTAGGGGAAAATAAATGGTCGGCACGGACTGGAAGGGCCAAGAAGGCCTGTTTCCGTGCTGTAATTGTAATTAATGGTTATATGGTTAAATGTATATGTTAAACTGCAGCCCCTGGTTCTGGACATCCCCAACATCGGGAACATGTTTCCTGCCTCTAGCGTGTCCAAACCCTTAACAATCTTATACGTTTCAATGAGGTCCCCTCTCATCCTTCTAAGCTCCAGAGTGTACAAGCCCAGCTGGAGTTTGTGCGTTCTCCCCGTGACCACATGGGGTTTCTCCGGTTTTCTCCCACTTTCCAAAGATGTGCGGGTTTGAAGGTTAATTGGCTTCGGTAAAAATTGCAAATTGTTCGTAAATGTGTCAGATAGTGTTAGTGATCGCTGGTCGGCATGGACTCGGTGGGAAGGGTTTGGAAGACAGTGGACAGAATGTGGTGGTGGCAGCAGACACAAGAAACTCTCTTTGTACAGTAGAGGCCCTTGGACTCTCTTTAATCAGACTTCACCTTGCACTAAACACTATACCCTCTATCCTGCATCTGTACACTGTGGACGGCTCGATTGTAATCATGTATTGTCTTTCCGCTGACTGGATAGCACGCAACAAAAATGCTTTTCACTGTACCTCGGTAAACATGACAGTGAACTAAACTGAACAAGCCAATGGAGATGGGAAGGAGAGCCGTATTACATAGATGTCTGGTTTTGGCAGTAGAGACACTACATCCGGGGGCGCCGCATGATGGCTGCCTTGGCCTATAGTCTGTTTGTTTTTCTGCCTTTTTGGTTTGTTTGTGGTATGTTTTGGAGGATTTTTTTCGGTATTTATTGCGGCGGGGAGGGGGGGGGGGGGGGGGCGGGGTGGGGGGGGGGGGTAGGGTAAGGGAGGAACCATCCTTCAGTCACTTCCTGGCAACTATTATCCGAGTCCCCCCCCCCCTCGCGGCCTACCAACTGGATTGGCACGGCCTTTCCCGCCGGCACCGCACCAGAGCTTCAGCAGCGGCGGCGCAGCGCTGGATACATCCCGGAGCGGGCAATGTCTCACCTGGGATCATCGTTTGAAGCTCCGGAGTGTTGGGCGTGCTGCATCGACATCGTGGAGCTGCGGTTTGCGGAGCTCCCATTGCGTGCAGCGCTGACCAACATCGCGGAGTCCTGGGACCCTTTGCCGAGGGCCACCAGCGTTGAATCTCCGCCCAGCTCGGCCTTGGACTTCGGGAGCCGCGGATTCCGGTTGGAAGCGGCCGATTCAGAGGTCCAGGCCGCTGTGGATGTTCTTCCGCCCGATGTCGGGGTTCCATCGTTCCCGGGCGAGAGGGCCTGAACATCGGGCCGCCCGTAGTGTCAACTGCGGGGGGGGCACGTGAGGCCCCGTCCACGGGTGAACATCGGGCAACATCAGCGAGGAGGTTGACTGGACTTTGGTTCCTTCCCTCACAGTGGGGAACTCTGGTGCCGCTGTGGGGATGTTCATGTTCAGTGCTTTTATTTTTTTTATTTGTATATGGCTGTATGGGAAAAAGCATTTCGTTGTCTAAGTACTTGTACTATGGACAATGTCAATAAAGTTGAATCAAATCAGTTTCTGTGTGTTAGGCGCTTCCCTCCCCCCCCCCCCCCCCCGGTGAATGCTCTGTACTGTTTCTCTCCTGAGTGCAGGCCCCGTGGCTGGGAGTCAGGAATCAAGGGGTTAAGAGCTCCTGTACCCGATTGGCCAAGCTGCGTCAGGTGACCAGTGACTCATCGGAAGCTTAAATAGCAGGCTGCTGGTGTGAGCTGCAGGAGGCCTGGCCGCATGGCATAGAACTTTGTGTATTGTTACCTATATTTGTCATTTAATGTTGAATTGGGACGGATAAGGGCTGACCTGAGGGTTTTCGTGTATTTTGTTGCAGGATTATTTGATAGGATTTAGGCAGGATTAGTGATTCCGGTTCGACGGTCCATTGCAAGGCTGGCTGGAACACTGTTATATTTGTTTGTTAGTCGATTCTTGTCCCTGACTGCATTGTTTAAATCAGGTTCGGGTTTTTGTCTTCTCCTAACTAATTAAAGACTATTTTCTTAAACTTGAACCTGGTTTTTGATTACGTTACGCGACTCTGAAGTACCTGCCTTTGGGAATCGTAACACTGTGCCATAAATTTCTATGAGTCTCGCACGGCTTCTTATATCTTTGATTTTCTTGAATCTAATATTTTATTTATCACCATAACTGCGGTATTAGCGATAGGATGGCAACATTTCTAGGGTTAGAAACATAGAAACATAGAAAAATAGGTGCAGGAGTAGGCCCTTCGAGCCTGCACCGCCATTCAATATGATCATGGCTGATCATCCAACTCAGTATCCCGAACCTGCCTTCTCTCCATACCCCCTGATCCCTTTAGCCACAAGTGCCATATCTAACGCCCTCTTAAATATAGCCAATGAACTGGCCTCAACTACCTTCTGTGGCAGAGAATTCCAGAGACCCACCACTCATTTCCACATGAAGTGTCGTTCACTTTGTAGACACAATCTATAGTAGTAGAGTTGCTGCCTCACAGCACCAGAGACCCGGGTTTGAACCTTACCACGGGTGCTGCCTGTGTGGAGTTTCTACGTTCTCCCTGTGACCGTGTGGGCTTTCTCCAGGTAATCCGGTTTCCTTCCACACTCCAAAGACGTGCAGGTTTGCAGGGGAATTGGTGTGGTAAAATTCCAAATTGTCCCCAGTACGTGCAGGGTAGTGTTAGTGTACGGAGATCACTGGTCGGCATGTCAGGATGGGCCTGTTTCCACGCTGTATCACAAACGTCTAAAGTCTGTGCAAAATCTATTTTGTATCAATGGACAGACCCCGTATATATTTGTCCTCAAGATTCGTTCTGCAATTCCATTGAGTCAAAGAGAACGAAGTTCAAATTGGCACAGTGATAAACCATTAGAATATATTATGTAGCATTCAATGGAGCAGTTCCAGAGATTAATTACACAATGAAAGGATAATTTTGAAAGACAATTTTCTGAGTTGGAATTATTAATCAGTCACTGTTTCTTGTTTAGTTTTGCACACATTTGTATGCAGCAAAGTTGAAGGCTATTCCCACTGCATTTCAAACTTTAATACTACAATTTCCTGAAGGTTCATTACACAGAGTCCATTATTTCCCACTAATCCCCGGAGTCTTTTCAATGCAAGTGTTTTCTTCGTGGCTAATTTTGCAGCATCCCCTGGGTGCCTAGTGTATACCCTGATGAAACGCGCTTATTTCTCTTGCCTAACTAATGAATGCGTTTAATCTATCTCCAAGGATGTTTCTCTCCCATGCCATGATTTGTTGAGCGGGGCAGTGAAGAAAGTTAACGGCATGTTGGCCTTCATAGCGAGCGGAGTTGAGTATAGGAGCAAAGAGGTCCTTCTGCAGCTGTACAGGGCCCTGGTGAGACCGCACCTGGACTATCGTGTGCGGTTTTGGTCCCCTAATTTGAGGAAGGACATTCTTGCTATTGAGGGAGTGCAGCGTAGGTTCACCAGGCTAATTCCCGGGATGGCGGGGACTGTCATTAGACGAAAGAATGGTGCGACTGAGCTTGTATTCACTGGAATTTAGAAGGATGAGTGGATATCTTACAGAAACATATAAAATTATTAAGGGATTTGACACGGTAGATGCAGGAAACATGTTCCCGATGTTGGGGGAGACAAGAACCAGGGGCCACAGTTTAAGAATAAGAGGCAGGCCATTTAGAACTGAGATGACAAAAAGGTTTTTCACCCAGAGAGTTGTGAATTTGTGGAATTCTCTGCCTCAGAGGGCGGTGGAGGCCGGTTCTCTGGATGCTTTCAAGAGAGAGCTAGATAGGGCTCTTAAAGATAGTGGAGTCAGGGGATATGGGGAGAAGGCAGGAACGGGGTGCTGATTATGGATGATCAGCCATGATCACATTGAATGGTGGTGCTGGCTCGACGGGCCGAATGGCCTACTCCTGCACCTATTGTCTACGTTTCTATGTATCTAGAGGGCACTCAGGGGATCATTTAAATGCCTTTGCAGTCCAAAGAGCACAGTGGATCTTCAATAAGCAATACCTCCTCTTCCCTCTTCTCCTGTCTCACATCAGGCAAGAGGCAAAAGAGTGTGCAAACGCACACCTCCAGCTTCAGAGACAGGTTCTTCCCAGCTGTTATCAGGCAACTGGCCCCATAGCAGGAGCGTCCAAGTCGCGGGGCTGGAAACTGGAAGTATCCCGAGCAGATTCTGCCACCACCATCATCTACTGCGACAAGTGATGGCTCCCACTGATTGCCGCCGGAAGCTCGCGTCCTTTCCAGGACGGACGATGACTGCGAGGCCAACATTTGTCACAAGATGGACACAGAAAGAAGGAGATCAGGGAACTCAACTGTTCTGTAACCAACTCGAGAGAGGTCCTGACCTCCCGTCTGCCTAAAATAGACACAGATTGCTGGAGTAACTCAGCGGGTCAGGCAGCATCCCTGGAGAAAAGGAACAAGTGACGTTTTGGGTTGAGACCCTTCTTCGGTCTACCTCATTGGAGACCCTTGGACTATATTTAATCAGACTTTACCTTACAATAAACGTTATACCATGTATCCTATATCATTGTACTCTATCCCCAACTCCCAATTCCTCCGTCTACGCCGCATCTGCGCCCAGGATGAGGTGTTTCAAACCAGGGCATCGGAGATGTCCTCATTCTTTATGGAATGGGGTTGCCCTCTTCGACTATAGATGAGGCTCTCGCCAGGGTTTCCTCAATATTCTGTAGCTCCGCTCTCACTCCCCATCCCCCCCACTCGTACCAAGGACAGTCCCCCTTGTCCTCACCTTTACCCTACCAGCCGTCACATACAACACATAATCCTCCGACATTTTCGCCACCTCCAACGGGATCCCACCACTGGCCACATCTTCCCATCTCCTCCCCTTTCTGTTTTCTGCAGAGACCGCTCCCTCCGTAACTCCCTGGTCAATTCGTCCCTTCCCACCCAAACCACCCCCTCCCCTGGCACTTCCCCTTGCAACCGCAGGAAATGCTACACTTGTCGCTTTACCTCCCCCCCTCGACTCCATCCAAGGACCCCAGCAGTCTTTCCAGGTGAGGCAGAGGTTCACCTGCACCTCCTCCAACCTCATCTATTGCATCCGCTGCTCCAGGTGTCTACATCAGTGAGACCAAGCGCAGTCTGGGCGATTGCTTCGCCCAACACCTCCGCTCGGTCCGCAATAACCAACCTGATCTCCCGGTGGCTCAGCCTCCCATTCCGAATCCAACCTTTCTGTCCTGGGCCTCCTCCATGGCCAAAGTGAGTCCCACCACAAATTGGAGGAGCAGCACCTCATATGTCCCTTGGTTAGTTTACACCCCAGCGGTATGAACATTGACTTCTCCAATTTCAGGTAGTCCCTGCTTTCTCCCTCCTTCCCCTCCCCAGCTCTCACACAGCCCACTGTCTCCGCCTCTTCCTTTCTTCATCCCACCCCCCCGATGTAAGCCTGAAGAAGGGTCTCGACCCAAAACGTCGCCTATTCCTTCGCTCCTTAGATGCTGCCTCAACCACTGAGTTTCTCCAGCATTTATGTCTACCTTCCTTTGAGTATTTTGAATATGTGGCCAAAAAGGTTGATGAAGGCAGAGTGGTAGACATTGTATGGATGGATTTCAGTGAGGTATTCGATAAGCTTCCACCTGGTAGGCAGCTCAGGAAGGTTAGTTCCGGGATAGGATTTAAGGATGAATCGATTATTTTTTGATACTTCTAGAGTCAGGAGTGTTCCATCGTCTTATATAACGGCAACGGAACAATGGAATTCTTACTTGCTGCAGCTTAACAGGCCCGGAAATGCAATCACACATAGATTAGGTATGTTACAAAACTTACCTTGAGCAGCGCTGCAGTTCTGCCGCTCCCCGTGTGCGCACCTTTGGCGCCTTTCAGAGGGGGGCGGGCATAAAGTGCCGTTTTTCCACAGGCAGGGAAAATCGATCAATGTCGGGCGATTTCGTTGCGGAAGAAAAATCGCTCCGACATTTCATGAATGAAGGTATTTTTAAATTACTCTAAATCATTTATTAACTAGAGTAATTTAAAAATCATCTTCAAAAGCCGTGAGCGCCGACAACCGGAAGGATTTTGCGTAGGGGAGAAAAAAAGGTAAATAGTTTATTTTTACATTAAACGTTGGTTTTAATAATATTTTCATGTTGCGAAATGGGGTCCAAAAAAATGTTTGAACAAACAGTATTTTTCATACCGACTTCACCGCTAACCGCAGCGTTCCAATCCACCGCATTCCACTAAAACCCACTCGCTAGTTGATTTAAATGGCCATTAATTTACAGGAATCAAACACTAAATTCCTTCCATTTGGCCCAGAAATTCATGGAAATGAGATTTAAAAATTATGTTATATTGTGGATTATTGTGTGAATGTTATTTGGACACTTAGGCAATTTAAAAAAAGTTTATCTTTTCTTAAGAAATGGATAGATGTTTAGATCTACTCATTGAATTTTATAATTAACTACAATTAGATAACTAATTATATGCTTTAATTTCAGGTCATTCAAGTAAGATTGTTTCATATTTGTTTCAGAATGCTTCAATCTATAATAACTGAAAATTTCAATGAGTTCTCTTCATTTTTAAGAAAGTTATGGGCTTTTAACTGTTCCAGATCACAGCTTTTGAGTTAAGTCAATTGAAAGGCAATGGGGAACAAGACGCTAATTTCCGAGTATGAAAATGGCCATAACTTTCTTAATACTGAAGATATGAAAGTGAATTAGGTGTTAAATTAAACTTCTTTTTATGCTTTATCTGATGGGATAAATTGCAGACTTGATTTTTAAAATCTCAAAATTTTGTAACGTTGCTACATAGATAAGTGTGTTTTATTGTCACGTGTACCGAGGTACAGTGAAAAGCTTTTGTTGCGTGCTAACCAGTCAGCAGAAAGACAATACATGATTACAATAATTGATAATACAGTAAATTAAATGCAGATGTAATAAACCAGCTCATAATACTGTACTGCAAAATGGAAGTCGGGAGTGCAACCATAGTAGATCACAGTTGCTGAGGTTGTGCAGCGTTCAAGAGCCTGCTGGTTGTTGGGAAGCAGCTGTTCTTGAAGCTGGAGGTCCCAGTTCTCAAGCTCCTCCGTCTTCTTCTCAGCGGTAGCAGTGAGGTGGGAGCGTGGCCAGGGTGATGTGGCTCTTCAAGATGCCGTCTGCCTTTCTGACTGTGTGGGTTTGCGTGGGTTTTCCCCGAGATTGCGTGGGTTTTCGCCGAGATCTTCGGTTTCCTCCCACACTGCAAAGACGTACAGGTTTGTAGGCTAATTAATTGGCTTGGTAAATGTAAAAATTGTCCCTAGTGGGTGTAGGATGGTGTTAGCGTGCGGGGGTCGCTGGTTGGCGCGGACCTGGTGGGCCGAAGGGCTGTATCTCTTCTTCCTCTTGTTGCGTTTGAGGCAGCAGAGGTTATGTAACGGCCTCCAGGCGCTGTGGCCAGTTCAATGTGCTGTTGTTGAGGGCCATGAGGTCTACCCCTCCACCAGGGGGTGTGGAGGACAGTGCAATGTCGAAAAATGAGGTGCAACGCTGTTTGCTGGTCTGCTCCACACACATGCCGGCTCTCTTCACTAAACTAAACCACACTGGCCACGCTATGTGTGATTGCATCTACAGGCCAGTTAAGGTGCAGCAAGTAAGAATTTCATTGCCGGTGCATAAGGTGATGAAACAATCTTTGATCTTGAAGTATCAAAAAAATAATTGATTCATCCTTAAATCCTATCCCAGATGACTGCTGGAATTACACAAGATGTTTTTGCAGATATCAAACTAGGGAAGATTGATCACTCACAGAGATCACTAAAATTATTTCCTGCGTGTAATCAATAATCAGCCAGTCCGCATCATCGCCCCATTTAGTTCAGGATAAACAATAGCATTTGCTTGCGGAGTCATTCCTATGGAGTCAACATCTTCAAGTTCTTGGGTCTGCACATCATTGAAGATCTGGCCTGGAGCCAGTACTTAAGGGCCTGTCCCACCAGCATGCAACTCTATGCGATGAGCACGACCTAATGTGGTCGCTTGAGCCGTCCGGCGTCGCGGGGCAGGTCCCACGGAGCCGTGCGGAATTGTGCGTAGTTCGTCCCGATATCGCGCGGGGCTCCGAAAAACTGACTATGTTCAAAAATTCCGCGCGGCAACGGCTTGTTGGCTCGCAGTCGCCTCGACGCATTCTGTTGTGCCTCCTGGCATGTGGGGCAGCAACGAAGGTCCTCCACTCCTGTCTGTTCTGGGCTAGCTTCTGGACACTACCCCAGGTCAGGTCCATTGTTTTCATTTCCTCCTCTACAGTTCGACTCCAGGTGGTTTAGGGTCTCCCTCTTTTCCTTTTCCCTTCCTGTGTCCAGTGCAGGACTATTCTTGGGATGCTGTCTGATTCTCTTCATCCTAGCATCTGTCGATAGCCCTGGAAGTCCATCAAGCCCAGTAGTGTTGGTTCCTTCAGTTGCTGTTTCCGTCACATATTTGTTTTACGAGACAGGGTTGTTCGCCCCGTGCTCAACCTCCAACCTGGAGGACCAGTGGATCGCTCTTCGTCTCGCCTCTACCCTTCGACCTGTCCAGCATGGGAGACCCTAACAGGAGATGAATCTCCCGCTGGCGCAGCTCTGAGGGTCACTGAGACACACAAGCTCCCCGACCACGACAAGGTTGCAATCCAATGGGGAGCCTGGACCCAGTACATTGATGCAACTTAATGAGATCCCATCAATCTCCCTACTTCCTCAGAAGATTGAATGGATGGGCATGCTCTCTTGAACGTCTACAGGTGTACAGCAGAGAGCATGTTGACTAGTTGCATCACGACCTCGATCGCACAGGTATGAAGACTGCAAAATGTGGTGGACACTGCCATGCCCATCATGGTAGCCGATCTCCCCACCGTTGAAGGGATCCACAGAGAGCGGTGGACACTGACCGGTCCATCACGAGTACTGACCTCCCCACCATCGAAGGGATCTACACAAGGTGCTACCTCAAAAAGGCAGGCAGCATCATCAGAGATCGACACCACCCTGGCCACTCTCTCATCTCACGCCTACCATAGAAACATAGAAATTAAGTGCAGGAGTAGGCCATTCGGCCCTTTGAGCCTGCACCGCCATTCAATATGTGATCATGGCTGATCACCCAACTCAGTATCCCGTACCTGCCTTCTCTCCATACCCTCTGATCCCCTTAGCCACAAGGGCCACATCTAACTCCCTCTTAAATATAGCCAATGAACTGGCCTCAACTACCCTCTGTGGCAGAGAGTTCCAGAGACCCACCACTCTCTGTGTGAAAAAAGTCCTTATCATCTCGGTCCTAAAGGATTTCCCCCTTATCTTTAAGCTGTGACCCCTTGTCCTGGACCTCCCCAACATCGGGAACAATCTTCCTGCATCTAGCCTGTCCAACCCCTTAAGAATTTTGTAAGTTTCTATAAGATCCCCTCTCAATCTCCTAAATTCTAGAGAGTATAAACCGAGTCTACGCAGTCTTTGTTCATAAGACGGTCCTGACATCCCAGGAATCAGTCTGGTGAACCTTCTCTGCATTCCCTCTATGGCAATAATGTCTTTCCTCAGATTTGGAGACCAGAACTGTACGCAATACTCCAGGTCTGGTCTCACCAAGACCCTGTACAACTGAAGTAGAACCTCCCTGCTCCTATACTCAAATCCTTTTGCTATGAAAGCTGTGGGAAGCTGTGTACCATTGGGAAGAAGGTACAGGAGCCTGAATATGTAAGAGCCAGGTTCAAGAACAGCTTCTTCCCAACAACCATCAGGCTATTGAACAGCACAAACTCCAACTAAACTCTGAACTGTTCATGTTTGCACCAAGGAATTCAGGCATTTTCTTTGCAGGGGTTTTTCAATTGATTGAACTATTTTTGTTTATGATGTCATCTATGATCGTGGTATTTGGGGTCAAGGAAAGAGCGCTCACGTCGCGGCCCTGTATCCACCCATCTTTCCACCGCCACGCACAAGAAGCCACAGTGTGCAGATGCCGAGAAGCGCGTTCAGCTCTGGCTGAACAGTTTCTAACCTTGTGATGTGGGCCTGATCACAAGTGTGGTATTTACAGAGCTTTTATGCTGCAATTTTCACCGTTCCGTTCTCAGTACAGAAGACCATTACAAGTTGTAGGCATGCAGAGATGAAGTGAGGACACAGGGGAAAGTGCTCTAGTGGTAATGCGTTGGGGATGGGGAAGAGAGAATGAGAAGAAGACAATCTCCATCTGCTAAGGTGTCAGGGGTTACGGGAAGAAGGGGTTGAGAGAGGAAGATAGATCAGCCATGACTGAATGGCAGAGTAGACTTGATGGGCCGAACGGCCTAATTCTTTCCATAATAATGATGTTATTGTAGATGGACCAGACTAAATGTTGCGTTACCATCATCTCCCTGCATAGGACAGCCAGCGGATTTGTTGCTGTTTTAAATTTCCCAATGACTACATTTATTGGTGTAATTCCAATGTTCCCGATGTTGGGGGAGTCCACAACCAGATCCACAGTTTAGGAATATAACCATATAACAATTACAGCACGGAAACAGGCCTTCTCGGCCCTTCCAGTCTGTGCCGACCATTTATTTTCCCCTAGTCCCATCTACCTGCACTCAGACCATACCCCTCCATTCCCTTCCCGTCCATATACCTATCCACTTTACTTTTAAATGTTACAATCGATCCTGCCCCCACCACTTCTGCTGGAAGATCATTCCACACAGCCACCACTCTCTGAGTAAAGAAGTTCCCCCTCATGTTACCCCTAAACTTCTGTCCCTTAATTCTCATGTCATGCCCTCTTGTTTGAATCTTCCCTACCCTCAATGGGAAAAGCTTATCCACGTCAACTCTGTCTATCCCTTTCATCATTTTAATGACCTCAATCAAGTCCCCCCTTAACCTTCTGCGCTCCAAAGAATAAAGACCCAACTTGTTCAACCTTTCTCTGTAACTTAGTTTCTGGAACCCAGGCAACATTCTAGTAAACCTCCTCTGTACTCTCTCTAATTTGTTGAATAAGGGGTTGGCCATTTAGCACGGAGATGAGGAAACACCTTTTCACACAGAGGGTTGTGAGTCTGTGGAATTCTCTGCGTCAGAGGCCGGTTCTCTGGATACTTTCAAGAGAGAGCTAGGTAGGGCTCTTGAAGATAGCAGAGTCAAGGGATATGGGGAGAAGGCAGGAATGGGGTACTGATTGGGGATGATCAGCCAAGATCACATTGAATGACGGTGCTGGCTCGAAGGGCCGAATGGTCTACACCTGCACCTATTGTCTAATGATCATTCAATATTTCATTGGCTACTGTTAGCTTTTGGTTTTCATGATGAGACTCAAAGCAGCGAATATCATGATGTGCCCCAATTTCTCTGTCAGTTTGCGGGATGTCACCGATTGTTGGTTGAGGTGGCCATGTGGTGCAAAAGCATGAATGTATTTGAGTCATACAGCACGGAAACAGTGCCCTTCAACCTACAGACGTTGCCATCTAGGGCTGAGATGAGGGAAAACTTTTTCACCCAGAGAGTTGTGAATCTGTGGAATTCTCTGCCACGGAAGGCAGTCGAGGCCAATTCACTGGATGTTTTTGCAGAGAGAGATTTAGCTCTTAGGGCTAATGGAATCAAGGGAGATGGGGAGAAAGCAGGAACGGGGTACTGATTTTGGGTGATCACCCATGATCATATTGAACAGCGGTGTAGGCTCAAAAGGCCAAATGGCTTACTCCTTCCTGCACTTATTTTCTATGTTTCTGTGTTACACTGAGAACTGCAGATGCTTGAATCTTGAGCAAAACTCAAAGTGCTGGAGGATCTCAGCCGGTCAGGCAGCATCTGGGGACGTACATGTTGATGACATTTCAGGTTGGGATCCTTCTCCAGATTGATGGACCGGGGTGGGGGGGTGGGGGGGGGGGGGGGGGGGAGAGAAAGCTGGGATAGCAAAGTGGGGGTGGGACAAAGCCAGGCGAGTGATAGGTGGATACCAAAGCTCCTACAACGAGCAAGATCGATCACTCGACGAAAAAGACGTAGCACGGTCACGGGCAGATTCATGGGGAATTTTCCGCCCCATTTCCGTAACTGGCTTCCGTCTCCGCACCAAAGATCCCGTAGCGGAGCAAAGATACTAGTGCGGAGACGGAAGCCGGTTACGGAAACATCCTCGTAAAAATAAAAGTCCTTTGGTAAAAATCTTCTCCTCATTTTCAGAATTATAATTTATTAACACAAACTGTTCCCCCGCAACGTGGATTACACTGCAAGCCGGGTCGGGTCGGGTTACTAAAATGGATGAAAAAAAGGCCCACATTACGTTCCGTTGCATACGACGCGTCAATCCATTGCATTTAGCAGGAGTGGTCTATCTTGCTCCGCTATAGGTGGATACTAGTGGATACTGGTGGATCTTTGGTGAGGGATACTGGTGAGGGAGTGATTGGCAGAGGGGTGAAGTTAGTGACAAAGGCTGGAGGTGAAAAGGGTGCCAGTCATGGAGATAGGAGAATTGAAATGTAAAGTTGGAAGTAGGAATATGGGTGGAGTGGGGCGGGGACGGGGGGGGGGGGGGGAGAATTATTTTCATGGACCAGCCCTCTAGGAAGATTGCAAAATAAAATTTAAAATAGAGCAGCATTTTCACAGTCAACGCAAAATTGAGTTAAGTATCCAGTTGGGAAAACATTTCCATCAGAAATGTATCCACAATTAACTAAGGCTAATTTTAGCTTCTAAAGCTCGTGACAAACTTTACCAATGAATAAAATTCATGAAAATGCACTCAGTGCAAAACTACACCCGAGGGTCCATTGTTCATTTTTATTCATTTAATTTAATGATGGAATATATGAAAACAATGGTGCAAAAATATTTTACACATCCTCACTTAAGCATCATTAGGTTTCACAAAAAGCTATAAATGTGATAATAGTTCATCAATGCCTTCCTAAATGTTTAGTTTCTATTAAAAGAGATACAGCATGGAAACAGGCCCTTCGGCCCACCAAGTCCATGCTAACATTCGATCACCCGTTCACACTCGTTCTATGTTATCTCACTGTCTCATCCACTCTCTACACACTAGGGGGCGATTTACAGAGGCCCGCTAACCTACAAACCCGCATGTGTTTGGGACGTAGGTGGAAACCGGAGCACCCGGAGGAAACCCACGCAGGTCCCAGGGAGAACGTAACGTGCAAATAACCATATTAACAAAGCAAATGTACCCGTTTAAAATGCCTGCTACCTTGATCAACTCAGCGGGTCAGGCAGCATCTGTGGACGCAGAGGACAGGCGACGTTTCAAATCGGGACCTTCTTCGGACCGATGGAGTGGGGGGGGGGGGGGGGGGAGAGCTGGAAAAGAGAGGTGGGGTGCGGGACAAAGCTTGGCAAGTGATTTGAAGTAAGGTGCTGACCCGAAACGTCACCTATCCTTGTTCTCCACAGATGCTGCCTGACCCGCTGAGTTACTCCAGCACTCTGTGAAACGTCACCTATCCTTGTTCTCCACAGATGCTGCCTGACCCGCTGAGTCACTCCAGCACTCTGTGAAACGTCACCTATCCATGTTCTCCACAGATGCTGCCTGACCCGCTGAGTCACTCCAGCACTCTGTGAAACGTCACCTATCCATGTTCCCCACAGATGCTGCCTGACCCGCTGAGTTACTCCAGCACTCTGTGAAACGTCACCTATCCATGTTCTCCACAGATGCTGCCTGACCCGCTGAGTTACTCCAGCACTCTGTGAAACGTCACCTATCCATGTTCTCCACAGATGCTGCCTGACCCGCTGAGTTACTCCAGCACTCTGTGAAACGTCACCTATCCATGTTCTCCACAGATGCTGCCTGACCCGCTGAGTTACTCCAGCACTCTGTGAAACGTCACCTATCCATGTTCTCCACAGATGCTGCCTGACCCGCTGAGTTACTCCAGCATGGTGTGTCTTCAATGTCAAGTGATAGGTGGATACAGGTGAAGGGGGGTGGGGGGTGGGGGGGGGGGGGGTGGAGTAAGCAGGTGGAATAAGGCTGGAGGTGAAAAGGAGACACCAAAGGGTGTCAGTTACGGAGAGAAGAGGAAGAGCGAAATGTAAAGCTGGAGGAGAGGATATGGGTGGAGGGGACAGAGGAGAGGGAAGGGGGTGCAAGTTAGTGTCCTTGAATTTTACTTTCTGCTTTGCTCGTTGTAAGGATTAATTCACAAAGTGCTGGATGAATTTGGCGGGTCAGGCAGCATCAGTGGAGGGACTGGACAGTTGGCGTTTTGGGTCGGGACCCTTCTTCAGCTTAATGAAAGACATCCTCTGTCCATTCCCTCCACGGATGCTGCCTGATCCGCTCAGTCCACCCAGCTCACGATCCCAGCATCTGCAGTTTCTCGTGTCTCCATAGCTGTGGGAATTCTTTGATTTGAACGGATAATTAGTATGATCAGTCGTGCACTGTTCCTGGTGCCTTAAGGGCCTGTCCCACCAGCATGCAACTCTATGCGATGAGCGCGACCTAACGTGGTCGCTTGAGCCGTCCGGCGTTGCGGGGCCGGTCCCACTTCGATTGCCGGAGCCGTGCGGAGTTCGTCCCGACATCGCGCGGGGCTCCGAAAAACTGACTATGTCCAAAAATTCCGTGTGGCAACGGCTTGTCGGCTTGCAGTCGCCTCGACGCATTACACACCGCCTCGACGTCGTGCTTCCGTGACCCTCTCTGTAGGTGCCTCCGTGACCCTCTCTGTGTGTGGCTCCATGGCCCGGTGTGTGTGTGTGCCTCGGTGCCCCTCTCTGTGTGCCCCTCTCTGTCCTGGCGAACTTACCTTAAGACTTCGCTCCAAGTTCGCCTCACTTTGTGCCGCGTTGCGCCATTCACCCGACCTCCGCGCGGCCCCCGCTTCTAGTTTGATCACGTTCATCGCATAGAGTTGCATGCTGGTGGGACAGGCCCTTTAGCTCCTTAATAAGGAAGCCCGCTGGTTCATTATGGTTAACTCTTTACGATAATAGCACTGGGCGCCATCCCTTCATCATTAATTGCAAAACACGGGTCATTGAGTCATACCCTACTACATCATACCATAGAGCAGGCCCTTCAGCCCAACTTGCCCAACTAAGATTCCGTGGGCCTACGCTAGTCACATTAGACCCACGTTTGACCCATAACCCATCAAACCTTTCCTATCTATGTACAGGTGCTCACCGATTTACGATGTTTCGACTTTACAATTGGCGACGGTAGCGAGCCGCACGGTAGTTCCGGTCACGTGGGCGCAGATTATTAAATGCGTTTTCGACTGGCGATATTTTTGATTTACGATAGGTTTATCGAAACGTGACATAGAAACATAGAAACATAGAAATTAGGTGCAGGAATAGGCCATTCGGCCCTTCGAGCCTGCACCGCCATTCAATATGATCATGGCTGATCATCCAACTCAGTATCCCGTACCTGCCTTCTCTCCATACCCTCTGATCCCCTTAGCCACAAGGGCCACATCTAACTCCCTCTTAAATATATCCAATGAACTGGCCTCAACTACCCTCTGTGGCAGAGAATTCCAGAGACCCACCACTCTCTGTGTGAAAAAATTCCTTCTCATCTCGGTCCTAAAGGATTTCCCCCTTATCCTTAAGCTGTGACCCCTTGTCCTGGACGTCCCCAACATCGGGAACAATCTTCCTGCATCTAGCCTGTCCAACCCCTTAAGAATCTTGTAAGTTTCTATAAGATCCCCTCTCAATCTCCTAAATTCTAGAGAGTATAAACCGAGTCTATGCAGTCTTTGTTCATAAGACAGTCCTGACATCCCAGGAATCAGTCTGGTGACCCCATCGTAGGGCGAGGAGCAGCTGTGTCTGTCCAAATATCTTTTAAATGCTTCAACTACCTCCTCTGGCAGTTCATTCCATATATCCTGAAGAAAGGTCTCTACCCCATCCCTTCTCTCCAGAGATGCTGCCCATCCCGCTGAGTTACTCCCACATTTTGTGTCCATCTTTGATGTAACCCAGCATCTGCAGTTCCTTCATACAGTATATATTATCACCAGCCTCTGTGTACAAAATCCTCTCAGGTTCCTATTAAATCTTTCGCCCCCCTCACCTTAAACCTATGTCCTCTGGTTGTTGATTCCACTACCCTGGGCATTCACCCTATCTATTCCCCTCGTGATTTTATACATCTCGATGAGATCACTCCTCAGCCTCCTGCGCTCCAAGGAATTAAGTCTGAGCCTGCCCAACCTCTCCCTATCACCAAGTCCCTCGATCCCAGGCAACATCTTCCTAAATCTTCCCGGCACTTCTTCCGGCTTAATGGGATCTTTCCGTCAGCCGGATGACTAAAACGGACACAATGCGCCAAGTGGGGCGTCGAAATCTGGGTCATTATAATTAATTTTCCAAGTAGTCAACGGTAAAAGCTGTTTACAAAGTGTGGTGCATCGCAGAGCCTTGGCAAATGAAAGACTTTACAATACACTTGCACTGCAGAATGGGAATCATCAGCCAGGCTGAAATAGCAGCACTAAGTATTCTGTGGCATACGTGGGACTTCCTCCTGTCAAAGACAGAGGCACAGATATACGAGGCAACATGATAGGAACAGACAGGGTAGACAGCCAGAGCCTTTTGCCCAGGATGGAACAATCAAATACTAGTGAGCACGCTGCCTCGGCAAGGCCACCGGCGCAAGCACAAACTAGTCTCACCCCGGTCACTCCCTCTCCTCCCCTCTCACATCAGGCAAGAGGTACAGAAGTGTGAAAACGCACAGACCTCCAGGTTCACGGACAGTTTCTTCCCAGCTGTTATCGGGCAATTGAATAATTCTGCCACCAACCAGAGAGGGGTCCTGACCTCCCATCTACCGCATCGTAAGACGCGCGGACTCTCTTTAATCGGACTTTATCTTGCAGTAACCATTATTCCCATTATCCTGTATCTGTACACAGTGGCAGCCGCATGTAACCTTGTGCAGTCTATCCACTGACTGGATAACATGCGGCAAACAGCTTTTCAATGTACTTCGGTACACGTGACAATAAATTAAAGTAAAGTTACTGACTAAGCTAGCGGTAGAGCTACTGCCTTACAGCGCCAGCGACCCAGGTTTGATCCCGACTACGGGTGCTGTCTGTGCGGAGTTTGCACGTTCTCCCCATCACCTCTGTGGGTTTTCTCCGAGATCTTCGGTTATCCTCCCACACTCCAAAGGCATTGAGGTTTGTAGGTTAATTGGCCTGGTATCAATGTAAAATTGTCCCGAGCGTGTGTAGGGTAGTGTGAATGTGCGGGGATCACTGGTCGGTCGGTGCGGACTCGGTGGGCCGAAGCGCTGTATCTCTAAACTGAACTAAACTCAACATAGCTTTAAAGTGAGAAGTGGAAAGTTTAATGGGGATGGGCTGGGCAAGTTTTAATTTTATACACAGAGGGTGGTGGGTGATGGAGGGATGGTGCCAGAGCCAGATTTGATAGTGGTGTTTAAGAGGCTTTTGGATAGGCAATGAATGGAACGATATGAATTATGTGCAGGCAGATAAGGGTTGGTCGGCATCATGTTCAGCCCAGATATTGTGGGCTGAAGGGCCTGGTCCTGAGCTGCACTCTTCCAAATCTATGTCCTAATGAGTCCAACTGTCTCCCAGGGCTAAACGCATGTAGATTGCGCTGAACTGTGTAAAGGGCCTGTCCCACCAGCATGCAACTCCATGCGATGAGCGCGACCTAACGTGGTCGCTTGAGCAGTCCAGCGTCACGGGGCCGGTCCCACTTCGATCGCCGGAGCCGTGCGGAATTGTGCGGAGTTCGTCCCGACATCGCGCGGGGCTCCGAAAAACTGACTACGTTCAAAAATTCCGCGCGGCAACGGCTTGTCGGCTCGCAGTCGCCTCGACGCATTACACACCGCCCCGACATCGTGCCTCCGTGACCCTCTCTGTAGGTGCCTCCGTGACCCTCTATGTGTGTGGCTCTGTGGCCCTCTGTGTGTGTGAGCCCCTGTCCCCTCTCTGTGTGCCCCTCTCTGTCCTGGCAAACTTACCTTAGACTTTGCTCCAAGTTTGCCTCACTTTGCGCCGCGTTGCCCCACTCATCCGACCTCCGCGCGGCCCTCGCTGCCGGTTTGGTCGCGCTTGCCGCATGCAGGCGCATGCTGGTGGGAACGGCCGTATACAGGGGATCACCCGACCTCCGCGCGGCCCCCGCTTCTAGTTTGATTGCGTTCATCGCATAGAGCTGCATGCTTGTAGCGGCCCTTAACTCACCGCTCAAAGCACATCCAATCTGAAGGACTGCTCCTTACCAACTCAAAGTTATTTCTGTCTAATGCCACAAGTTAATTGCTGTGCATACAATGGCACAATGCATTGCCAAGCATGCCTTGTGCGGATAAGTTCACAAGGTATCATTAGGCCAACAGGACCCTGAGCAATTTGTTGCTTTACGCTAGTCCGCTGTTCCATTTTTGGAAATGTTGAAACCAAATATAGAATAAGCATCCAATCTTTGAAACACATCTTAAAAGGTCATCAACCACACAAAATGACAATGCTGCGTTCAATGGGAACATGCAACCAGAGCTTAGCAGAATTTTAGCAGAGTGACTCTGCATCAAACAACTTCCATCACATTTGATTTTTTTTAAAGCATTTTTTACTCAGAGGGCAGTGTGTATGTGGAATGAGCTGCCAGAGGAGGTTCCTATTAAATCTTTCCCTTCTCACCTTAAACTTATGCCCTATGGTTCTTGATTTCCCTATCCTGCATTAGCTATATATTCCCCTCATGATCTTATATAGATGTGTAAAGGGCCTGTCCCACCAGCATCCGACTCCATGCGATGAGCGCGATCAAACTAGAAGCGGGGGCCGCGCGGAGGTCGGGTGATCCCTGTACAGGGCCGTTCCCACCAGCATGCGGCAAGCGCGACCAAACCGGCAGCAGGGGCCGCGTGGAGGTCGGGTGAGTGGCGCAACGCGGCGCAAAGTGAGGCGAACTTGGAGCGAAGTCTTAAAGGTAAGTTTTCCAGGACAGAGAGGGGCACAGAGAGGGGCACAGAGGCACACACACAGAGGGCCACAGAGCCACACACAGAGAGGGTCACGGACGCACCTACAGAGAGGGTCACGGAGGCACGACGTCGAGATGGTTTGTAATGCGTCGAGGCGACTGCGAGCCGGCACGCCGTTGCCGCACGGAATTTTTGAACACGATCAGTTTTTTGGAGCCCCGCGCGATGTCGGGACAAACTCAGCACGGCTCCGGCGATCGATGTGGGGCCGGCCCCGCGACGCCGGACGGCTCAAGCAACCACGTTAGGTCGCGCTCATCGCATGGAGTTGCATGCTGGTGGGACAGGCCCTTAAGGTCAACCCTCATCCTCCTGAGCTCTAAGGAATAAAGTCCTAGCCTGCTCAACCTCAACCTGGAGCTGAGGGCCTCGAGGGGATCTCATTGAAACATATAAGATTATTGAGGGTTTGGACACGCTAGAGGCAGGAAACATGTTCCCGACGTTGGGGGAGTCCAGAACCAGGGGCCACAGTTTAAGAATAAGGGGTGAGCCATTTAGAACGGAGACAAGGAAACACTTTTTCACAGAGAGTGGTGAGTCTCTGTGTGAAAGCCCATCCAATCTGAAGGACTGCTCCTTACCAACTCAAGGTTATTTCTGTCTAATGCCACAAGTTAATTGCTGTGCATACAATGGCACAATGCATTGCCAAGCATGCCTTGTGTGGATAAGTTCACAAGGTATCATTAGGCCAACAGGACCCTGAGCAATTTGTTGCTTTACGCTAGTCCGCTGTTCCATTTTTGGAAATGTTGAAACCAAATATAGAATAAGCATCCAATCTTTGAAACACATCTTAAAAGTGACTAGAAGCGGGGGCCGCGCGGAGGTCGGGTGATCCCCTGTACAGGGCCATTCCCACCAGCATGCGCCTGCATGCGGCAAGCGCGACCAAACCGGCAGCGAGGGCCGCGCGGAGGTCGGGTGAGTGGCGCAACGCGGCGCAAAGTGAGGCGAACTCGGAGCGAAGTCTTAAAGGTAAGTTCGCCAGGACAGAGAGGGGCACACAGAGAGGGGCACAGGGGCACACACACACACAGAGGGCCACTCACCCGACCTCCGCGCGACCCTCGCTGCCGGTTTGGTCGCGCTTGCCGCATGCAGGCGCATGCTGGTGGGAACGGCCCTGTACAGGGATCACCCGACCTCCGCGCGGCCCCCGCTTCTAGTTTGATCGCGCTCATCGCATGGAGTCGGATGCTGGTAGGACAGGCCCTTAACACATCTATATAAGATCATGAGGGGAATATATAACTAAAGCAGGCTAGGGAAATCAACAACCATAGGGCATAAGTTTAAGGTGAGAAGGGGAAGATTTAATAGGAACCTCCTCTGGCAGCTCATTCCACATACACACTGCCCTCTGAGTAAAAAATACTTTAAAAAAAAATCAAATGTGATTTGATGCAGTTATTTGATGCAGAGTCACTCTGAAAATTCTGCTAAGCTCTGGTTAGTATTGCATGTTCCCATTGAACGCAGCATTGTCATTTTGTGTGGTTGATGACCTTTTAAGATGTGTTTCAAAGATTGGATGCTTATTCTATATTTGGTTTCGACATTTCCAAAAATGGAACAGCGGACTAGCGTAAAGCAACAAATTGCTCAGGGTCCTGTTAGCCTAATGATACCTTGTGAACTTATCCGCACAAGGCATGCTTGGCAATGCATTGTGCCATTGTATGCACAGCAATTAACTTGTGGCATTAGACAGAAATAACCTTGAGTTGGTAAGGAGCAGTCCTTCAGATTGGATGTGCTTTGAGCGGTGAGTTAAGGGCCGCTACAAGCATGCAGCTCTATGCGATGAACGCAATCAAACTAGAAGCGGGGGCCGCGCGGAGGTCGGGTGATCCCCTGTATAGGGCCGTTCCCACCAGCATGCGCCTGCATGCGGCAAGCGCGACCAAACCGGCAGCAAGGGCCGCGCGGAGGTCGGGTGAGTGGCGCAACGCGGCGCAAAGTGAGGCAAACTTGGAGCAAAGTCTAAGGTAAGTTCGCCAGGACAGAGAGGGGCACACAGAGAGGGGCACAATGGGCACACACACAGAGGGCCACAGAGCCACACACATAGAGGGTCATGGAGGCACCTACAGATAGGTTCACGGAGGTACGATGTCGGGGCGGTGTGTAATGCGTCGAGGCGACTGCGAGCCGACAAGCCGTTGCCGCGCGGAATTTTTGAACATAGTCAGTTTTTCGAAGCCCCGCGCGATGTCGGGACGAGCTCCGCACAATTCCGCACGGCTCCGGAGATCGAAGTGGGACTGGCCCCGTGATGCGGGACGGCTCAAGCGACCACGTTAGGTCGCGCTCATCGCATGGAGTTGCATGCTGGTGGGACAGGCCCTTAAGGTCAACCCTCATCCTCCTGAGCTCTAAGGAATAAACTCCTAGCCTGCTCAACCTCAACCTGGAGCTTGGGGCCTCGAGGGGATCTCATTGAAACATATAAGATTATTAAGGGTTTGCACACGCTAGAGGCAGGAAACATGTTCCCGATGTTGGGGGAGTCCAGAACCAGGGGCCACAGTTTAAGAATAAGGGGTGAGCCATTTAGAACGGAGACAAGGAAACACTTCTTCACACAGAGAGTTGTGAGTCTGTGAAATTCTCTGTCTCAGAGGGCGGTGGAGGCAGGTTCTCTGGATACTTTCAAGAGAGAGCTAGATAGGGCTCTTAAAGATAGCGGAGTCAGGGGATTTTGGGGAGAAGGCAGGAACGGGGTACTGATTGGGGATGATCAGCCATGATCACATTGAATGGTGGTGCTGGCTCGAAGGGCTGAATGGCCTACTCCTGCACCTATTGTCTATTGAGTCCAGGCAACATCCTCGTTAATCTTCTCTGCACTGATTGCTGCTTGCCATTTAATTGTACAACGGAGGTTTGGACGAGTGCTAGAGGGCTTGGATTTAAGGTTAGAGTGGGGTAGATTTAATAGTGACCAGAGTGGCAACGTTTTCACACAGAGCGTGGTGGGTATATGGAACGAGCTGCCAGAAGAAGCAGTAGAGGCAGGTACAGGAACAGCACAAGGTATTTGGACAGGTACATGGGTAGGAAAGGTTTAGAGGGATAAAATGTGGGATAATATGTTAGAGGAGACATCCTTTACAGCATGGATGTTAGGCTGAAGGGCCTGTTTCTGTGCTGTACGACTATAACTTTGCTCATTGTCCAATTCTCTGATTATGGATTAGTCTAGATTATGTAGAGTGCAGGACGCAGAATAAAAGGACGTGCCTTTAGAAAGCAAATGGTATGTTAGCTTTCATAGCGAAAGGATTTGAGTATAGGAGCAGGGAGGTTCTACTGCAGTTGTACAGGGTTTTGGTGAGGCCACACCTGGAGTATTGCGTCCAGTTTTGGTCTTCAAATCTGAGGAAAGACATCCTTGCCATAGAGGGGGTACAGAGAAGGTTCACCAGACTGATTCCTGGGATGTTGGGACTTTCATATGAGAAAAGACTGGATAGACTCGGCTTGTACTCGCTGGAATTTAGAAGATTGAGGGGGGATCTTATAGAAACTTACAAAATTCTTAAGGGGTTGGACAAGCTAGATGCTGGAAGATTGTTCCCGATGTTGGGGGAATCCAGAACAAGGGGTCACAGTCTAAGGATAAGGGGGAATTCCTTTAGGACCGAGATGAGGAAAACATTCTTTACACAGAGAGTGGTGGGTCTCTGGAATTCTCTGCCACAGAAGGTAGTTGAGGCCAGTTCATTGGCTATATTTAAGAGGGCGTTAGATGTGGCCCTTGTGGCTAAAGGGATCAGGGGGTATGGAGAGAAGGCAGGTACGGGATACTGAGTTGGATGATCAGCCATGATCACATTGAATGGCGGCGCAGGCTCGAGGGGCCGAATGGCCTACTCCTGCACCTATTTTTCTATGTTTCTATGTTTCTATGAATTTCCTTAGTCAGAGGGTGGTGAATCGGTGGAATCAATTGCCACAGAAGACTAAACTGAAAGTAGGAAGTCTTGGATTGTTTTAGGGACGGTCACGGTGGCGCAGCGGTAGAGTTGCTGCCTTACAGCGAATGCCGCGCCGGAGACCCGGGTTCCATCCCCACTATGGGTGCCGTCTGCACAGAGCCTGTACGTTCTCCCCGTGACCTGCGTGGGTTTTCTCCAAGATCTTCGGTTTCCTCCCACACTCCAAAGACGTACAGGTATGTAGGTTAATTGGCTTGGTGTAAGTCTAAATTGTCCCGACTGTGTGCGTAAGGCAGAGTTAATGTGTGGGGATCGCTGGTCGGCGTGGACTAGGTGGGCCGAAGGGCCTGTTTCCGTGCTGTAAACTAAACTAAAGCTGTGGAGGCCATGTCAATGGATATTTTCCAGGCGGTGATAGTCAGATTCTGGATTAGTGCGAGTGTCGGGGAAGAAGGCAGGAGAATGCAGTTGAGGGGGAAAGTTAAGGGAAGAAGGCAGGAGAATGCAGTTGAGGGGGAAAAATAGCTTGGCCATGATTGAATGATGGAGTATACTCGATGGGCCGAATGACCTAATTCTGATCCTGGAACTTCTGAACTAGTGTTGAGGTTCATCTCTAAACCACAATTTAAACTTTTACTGGAGTTCAGGCAAGAGACTAGTTGTAATGAGAGGTCACAGATCTGAACTACAAACTGTTTCTCTCCTCACGGATTCTCTGGGACCCGCTGAGTGGTTTTAGCATTTTCAGATGTTCTGTCAGATTTGCAGAATCACAGTAATTTGCTGCTGCCCTCCAGGGCACCGTTGCTTTTCTGAAATAATTCAGTAAGGTAAAGTTGCGGTTGCAGCTCCTAGACTGTGGAACAGCGTCCCTCTTCCCATCAGAACTGCCCCCTCCACTTAAAACTCATCTTTACTTCAAGCCTTTCTTGATGCCCTCTGAGGGAGGGCGATATGTATGTATTTATGTATGTACTTAATCCATGAACCACTGTTGTATAACGTTAGTACCTCCACCAATGTAAAGCACTTTGGCCAACGAGAGTTGTTTTTTAAATGTGCTATAGAAATATAAGTGACTTGACTTGACTAAAGTTATCAGAAGGTAACAGTGACCATTTAACTCCTGCCTCTTTCTCAGCTTAGAATGGCTTTCCTGGCTTCAAGGGCGGCACAGTGACTCCGCAGTAGAGGCACTGCCTCTCAGCGCCAGAGTCCTAGGTCCGATCCCCACTCCGGGTGCTGTCTGTACAGAGTATGCACGTTCTCCCCGTGACCACGTGGGTTTTCTCCGGGTGCTCCGGATTCCTCCCACACTAAAAAAACGCGCAGAGTTGTAGGATTTAATTGGATTCGGTAAAATTGTAAATTGTCCTTGGCGTGTAGGATAGTGTTGGCGTACGGGGTGATCACTGGGCGGCTTGGACTCGCTGTATCTTTTACGTCTAAAGTCTAAAGCAGGGGTCGGCAACTATGGCCCACGGGCCGGATTTGGCCCCTAATGCGAATTCATCCGGCCCACAGGCGTTTTTTTTTCCAATTAGTTTTCGCAACCTGGGAACTGCAGCCAGTTCTGGAGACGCGAGCTGATCTGGGAACTCCAGCTCGTCCCGGGGCACGCAGATGACCGGGCTGCTACAGCCAGTCCCAGGGGCAGGCGAGGGATCTGGGAATTGCAGAAACTCATTGAAAAGCACATGAAAACGAATGCGAAACACAACACCAAGTGTCACTCTTTAGCGATAGATGTGGCTCACCATGTCGCTGTGTCTTATCAAAGGGAGCATCAAATATACATCATCAACAACAACAGAGCATTAGAATACTGTATTAGTTAAAAATGTATCTTTAAGGGCCTGTCCCATTTGCATGCGACAGCATGGGTTTGGCGTGACCAAACGGAAGCGTTCATTCAAAGTTTGCGCTAAGTACGCTTTAAGTTTGTGCGTGACTTCATTTGCGTCATGCTTACCTATCAGCTCGGCAGGAGGGGGGCTGACTGAATTTGGGCATTGAACGACTTCGGGCGGTGACGTCATCGCACAACGCCACGCCAGGCGGTTACGTCATCGCGCAACGCCACGCCGGGCGGTGACGTCATCGCACAACGCCACACCGGGCGGTGACGTCATCGCGCAACGCCACGCGCTAGGCGTATGCCGACAAGACGTCAAGACGCTGCGTATGGCGCAATGCGCCTACGTGCCGACATGCCGTTGCCGCGCGAAGATTTCCGGCCACTGTCAATTTCTGCTTTAAAAATACCCAATGACTTGGCCTCCACAGCCGTCTGTGGCAATGAGTTCCGAGTCTAGCAAACGAAACTCCTCCTCATCTCAGAATCAGAATCTCACTTTATTCGCCAAATATGTTTTGCAACATACGAGGAATATCACTGGCCAGGTCAGTCATACAATTTAAAGCAACAAAACACTCAAATACACATTTTAACATAAACATCCACCACAGTGACTCCTGTGATGGAAGGCAAAATAAAGTTCAAGTCACTCCTTTTGTTCTTCCTCGGTCGTGGACCTCGAGCCCCCGTTGACGGGATTATCGACTCCCAAAGCCGGCGGAGTTCGGGCCATCCGCGTCGATGCGTTCAACTCCTGCATCGGGGGGATTGTCAGCTCCCCCGCGCCGGGCGATCGAACCTCGCATCGGGGCTGGACGAACCTTCTGCGGCATTGGAGCTCCCAACTAGCCTCTCCCGCGACTGCGAGCCCTTGATGGGAAGTCCACGGTGGTCGCGGTGGGAGCGATCCCGGGCGAGGGATCAGCTACGATGTTAAGTCCGCGCCCGGCGGTGGGGCTCACGACAGTCCGAGGCGGCTTCCAGCTCCAGCGATGGTAGGCCGCAGAGCCCGGAGAATGTGATCCGAAAAATGATCACATCTCCGGGAAGGTAGGAACCTGAAAAAAAGTTTCCCCCGATCCCCCCCTCCCCCCCACACGAAACAAACCGAAGTACATCAAAACAAACTCTCAACAAACGCTAAATACACCAAAAAGATGAAAAAAACAAACAGACTGCCGGCAGGGCTGCCTTCTCCCCGGCGCCACTGGTAATCTCCTTTCTAAATGGTGAACCTGACCTCATCTGCTAATATGGAAACACAGAAACTGCAAAAGCTGCGTATAAAACTGTGAAGCGAATAGACAGGGTGAATGCACCGAGTCTTCTACCCAGGGTTGAGAAATGAAGAACCAGAGGACTTATGTTTAAGGCAAAAGGGGAAAGATTTAATAGGAACCTGAGGGGCAACTTTTTCACCCAGAGGATGGCGGGTGTTGCTGCCAGAGGAGATAGACACAAAATGCTGGAGAAACTCAGCGGGTGAGGCAGCATCTATGGAGGGAAGGAATTGGTGACATTTGGGGTCGAGACACATCCAGAGGAGGTAGTTGGGACGTGCTAAACAACAGTCTAAAACATTTGGACAGGTAAATGGATAGGGAAAAGTTTAGAGGGATATGGGCCAAACGCACACAGGTGGGGCCAGTGTAGATGGGGCATCTTGGTAAATACCTGGGAGTCCACATCTCAGAGGATCTGACATGGACATCGCGCACACTGCCGCACTGGTGAGTAAGGCAAGGCAGCGCCTTTACCACCTCAGGCAATTGAGGAAATTCAGAGAGTCTCCGAGGATCCTCCAGTGCTTCTACTCAGCGGCTGTGGAAAGTATCTTGTCCGGAAACATCACGATTTGGTTTGGGAACCGCTCTGCCCAGGACAAGAAGGCTCTGCAGAGAGTAGTGCGTTCGGCCGAACGCACTATGGGAGCTTCACTCGCCCCCCGCAGGAACTATACATCAGAAGGTGCAACTCCAGAGCCAATGAGATCATGGGGGACCCCTTCCACCCCAGCAACGGACTGTTCCAGCTGCTACGGTCAGGCAAACGCCTCCGTTGCCATGGTGTGAAAACAGAGAGGATGAGAAGGCGTTTCTTCCCAGAGGCCATCAGGACTGTAAACTCCTATCTCACCAGGGACTAACTCTACTGTAACATTTTACTGTTGTGTGGTGTCTTTTTAAAATTGCTGGGTTTTATTTTTGTTTCCTCCCATAAATATGTGAATATGTGATTCTGTTCCATTCTGTTCTGTAGTTTTTTTTTGCACAATCCGCAAGCATTGGCACTTTTCATTTCCCTGCACATCTCGTATGCGTATGTGACGAATAAACTTGACTTGACTTGGTTGGCATGGGCAAGTTGGGCCAAAAGGCCTTTTTCCATGCTGTACGAGTCTATGACAAGAAACTGCAGATGCTGGAATCTTGAGCAAAGATCCAAGATGCTGGAGGAGTTTAGCGGGTCAGGCAGCATGTGTGGAAGTAAAGGGCAGGCCACATTTTGAGTCGGGACCCGTCTTCAGACTCCGACGTGTTTCCAGTCAGACTCTGAAGGGTCTTGAGCCAAATTGGCATCTGTCCATTCCCTCCACAGATGCTGCCCGGCCCGCTGAGTTACTCCAGCACTTTGTTTTGCTCACTTGCGAACATGCTGAACCACCAAATTCTTTATTTTTAAGTATCACAAGAAATAAAACCCTGTTTCAGTCTGATTATAAACCGTCTTCAATTCTGCATTCAAACATAGCACGTTATAAACTTTCAAAAAAAGGCACAAAGTGCTGGAGTAACTCAGCGGGTCAGGCAGTATCTCTGGAGAACATGGATAGACCCTTCTTCAGAAGGAGGGTCCCGACCTGAAACGTCACTTATTCATGCTCTTCAGAGATGCTGTCTAGCCCGCTGTGTTACTCCAGCACTTTGTGTCTTGTTTTGTAAACCAGCATCTTCAGTTCTAGGTTATAAACGGTTGTCAGTTCTGCATTAAAATACAAGAGATAAAAGCTGTCTTTAATTCTGCATTAAAACATAACTGATAAAAACTGTCTTAAATTCTGAATAAAACACAAAACAATTTTGCATTAAAACGGCTCAATTCTGCATTGCAACAACTCAATTCTGCATTAAAACAGCTCAATTCTGCATTGCAACAACTCAATTCTGCATTAAAACAGCTCAATTCTGCATTGAAACTGCTCAATTCTGCATTGAAACTGCTCAATTCTGCATTGAAACTGCTCAATTCTGCATTGAAACTGCTCAATTCTGCATTGAGAAAGCTCAATTCTGCA
Source organism: Raja brachyura (assembly GCA_963514005.1). The sequence goes on from OY740787.1 coordinate 86,863,411, forward strand.
TTGAAACAATTCTGCATTGAAACAATTCTGCATTGAAACAATTCTGCATTGAAACAGCTTAATTCTGCATTAAAACAACTCAATTCTGCATTGAAAGCTCAATTCTGCTTTAAAACAGCTTAATTCTGCATTAAAACGCAGCTCAATTCTGCATTACAAGAATTCTGCTTTAAAACAGCTCAATTCTGCTTTAAAACAGCTCAATTCTGCATTGAAAGCTCAATTCTGCATTACAAGAATTCTGCTTTAAAACAGCTCAATTCTGCATTAAAACAACTCAATTCTGCATTAAAACAGCTCAATTCTGCATTGAAACAACTCAATTCTGCATTGAAACAGCTCAATTCTGCATTGAAACAACTCAATTCTGCATTGAAACAACTCAATTCTGCATTGAAACAACTCAATTCTGCATTGAAACAACTCAATTCTGCATTGAAACAGCTCAATTCTGCATTGAAACAACTCAATTCTGCATTGAAACAGCTCAATTCTGCATTGAAACACAGCTCAATTTAGCACTAAAGCGCGAGTGAATTCTGCAATGAAACACAGCAGATTATAAACAGCCTTCAGCGTGACACTGGTAAAACACAACAGGTTAAATCCGTACATGCTCTCACAGAATTTGGTAAGGACGCTGGGCTTCTCGTGGTTCCTGCGCTGGCGGAACCACCGCTGAATGGTGTGCACGTCCCAGTCCAGCTGCTTGGACAGCCCTTCCAACCGCTTCTCATCCGGGTGCTGGGGAAGAATAACAAGGCAATTGAGACAAGCATGGATTTCTCCATGAGAATCGATAACAGTCCACATTATAGAGCGGCGGCCAGAGCGATTCCCACCCATCTTGTCACACCGATGCAGGCACCAAGTCCATAAGTTCTAACTGCAGCATTAGGCCATTCGGCCCATCAAGTCTACTCTGCCATTCAATCACGGCTGATCGATCTTTCCCTCTCAACCCCATTCCCCTGCCTTCTCCCCATAACCCCTGACACCCACACTGATCAAGAATCTATCAATTCTTAAGAATTTATTTTTCTAATTGAGTTTTCTAACCTTAAGAGGCCTTAAGGGCAGTGAAGAATGTGTGATCTTTAGAGGTTGATAGAGTTTGCTTTCTTAATATAATATTTGAGCAAAAATAATGAAAGGCCAATACTTTAGGTAGATAGAGAGATACAGTGTGGAGACAGGCCCCGTGGCCCACCATTGTACACTAATCCGATCTAATCCAACTCGATTCTCTCTCGATAGACACAAAAAGCTGGAGTAACTCAGCGGGACAGGCAGCATCTCTGGAGAGAAGGAATGGGTGACGTTTCGGGTCGAGACCCTTCATCAGACTCATTCTATTCTCTCTATATTGTTATCAATTTCCCCCAGACCCTACCCCTCACCTACACACCGGGGACAATTAACATAAACTCGCATGACTCTGAGATGTGGGAGGACTTGCAAGCTCCGCACAGACAGCAACCAAGGTCAGGGTCGAACCTTGGTCTCTGGTGCAGTGAGGCAGCGGCTGGATCAATAACACAAGAGTCTGAATAAGAGGCAAGCGTGGTTAATTGTCAAATGGACATGCAATGGAACAATGGAATTCTTACTCGTTCTGGTTTAACAGGACATATAACACACAAATAAATGTATAATAATCAATAATACAATAGATTAATGGTAGATAAAAATAATAGTCCAACCATAGTCCAAGTCCATGGTGCAATCAAAGACACAGTCCATAGAAGATCACAGTTGCTGAGGTTAAGGCCCTGTCCTTCGCAGCAAATTACACGACCTCCTGCCTGACCCGCTGAGTTACTCCAGCACTTTGGGCTCTTTGGAGCCACCCATTCATTCTTCTGCTGATGCAGAATCTTTCATCTGATCGCCTCGTGCTTCCAGCAGGGGTTTGGACGGTGCTTGGTTTCCATCCAACAGTTGCTGTTCATCCTCTGCTCCTGCCCCCATCACATGAGCAGAAGGAAGACCTCCTGTGTTTCCACCACCGAACCCCACCGCCCACCACCCCGGTCTCTAAGTCGGGTTCTGCTTTATGTGGAGATGAAATTGTGTGTTGTGAGGGAAATATCTAAGTTACAGTTGAGTTTAGAGATACAGCATTGAAACAGGCCCTTCGGCCCACCGGGTCCACGCCAACCATCGATCGACCCTAGTTTAGTTTGGAGATATAGCGCGGAAACAGGACTTTCGGCCCATCAGATCTATGCCAACCAGCGATCCCCACACATTAACACTATCCTACACCCACTCGGGACAGTTTTTACATTTACCAACCCAATTAACCTACAAACCCGTACGTCTTTGGAGTTTGGGAGAAAACCGAAGATCTTGGAGAAAACCCACGCAGGTCACGGGGAGAAGGTGAAAACTACGTACACACAGTGCCTGCAGGGTCTCCGGCGCTGCATTCGCTGTAAGGCAGCAACTCTACTGCTGCGCCACCGTGACCGCCCGTGCAGAGAGAACCCAGCATTCATGGGAGCATCCGTTTACAACTTCATGGTCAGCTTCCCAGAGTGGGACTTGAACCTACAACCTCGGACGCAAAGACTAAAATGTGACCCACTGAGCTATTGATGGCTTCTAGCATTGAGAAGAACATCCAGGGTTCTAGCATTGAGAAGACCATCTAGGGTCCTTACATTGAGAAGACCATCTAGGGTTCTAGCATTGAGAAGACCATCTAGGGTTCTAGCATTGAGAAGACCATCTAGGGTTCTAGCATTGAGAAGACCATCTAGGGTTCTAGCATTGAGAAGACCATCTAGGGTCCTTACATTGAGAAGACCATCTAGGGTCCTTACATTGGGAAGACCATCTCGGGTTCTAGCATTGAGAAGACCATCTAGGGCCTTACATTGAGAAGACCATCTCGGGTTCTAGCATTGAGAAGACCATCTAGGGTTCTAGCATTGAGAAGACCAACTAGGGTTCTAGCATTGAGAAGACCATCTAGGGTTCTAGCATTGAGAAGACCATCTAGGGTTCTAGCATTGAGAAGACCATCTAGGGTTCTAGCATTGAGAAGACCATCTAGGGTCCTTACATTGAGAAGACCATCTAGGGTCCATACATTGGGAAGACCATCTCGGGTTCTAGCATTGAGAAGACCATCTAGGGCCTTACATTGAGAAGACCATCTCGGGTTCTAGCATTGAGAAGACCATCTAGGGTTCTAGCATTGAGAAGACCAACTAGGGTTCTAGCATTGAGAAGACCATCTAGGGTTCTAGCATTGAGAAGACCATCTAGGGTTCTTGCATTGAGAAGACCATCTAGGGTTCTAGCATTGAGAAGACCAACTAGGGTTCTAGCATTGAGAAGACCATCTAGGGTTCTGGCATTGAGAAGACCATCTAGGGTTCTAGCATTGAGAAGACCAACTAGGGTTCTAGCATTGAGAAGACCATCTAGGGTTCTGGCATTGAGAAGACCATCTAGGGTTCTAGCATTGAGAAGACCATCTAGCATTCTTGCATTGAGAAGACCATCCAGGGGTTCTAGCATTGAGAAGGCCAACTAGGGTTCTAGCATTGAGAAGAACATCTAGGGTTCTTGCATTGAGAAGACCATCTAGGGTTCTAGCATTGAGAAGACCATCTAGCATTCTTGCATTGAGAAGACCATCTAGGGTTCTAGCATTGAGAAGGCCAACTAGGGTTCTAGCATTGAGAAGACCAACCAGGGTTCTAGCATTGAGAAGACCATCTAGGGTTCTAGCATTGAGAAGACCATCTAGGGTTCTAGCATTGAGAAGACCATCTAGGGTTCTAGCATTGAGAAGGCCAACTAGGGTTCTAGCATTGAGAAGACCATCTAGGGTTCTAGCATTGAGAAGACCATCTAGGGTTCTAGCATTGAGAAGACCATCTAGGGTTCTAGCATTGAGAAGACCATCTAGGGTTCTAGCATTGAGAAGAACATCCAGGGTTCTAGCATTGAGAACATCTCTTACCTAAGAGTGGAAAGAAAAAAATACTGAAGCCAGGGCGACGATGGACACGAAAAGCTGGAGTAATTCAGCGGGTCAGACAGCATCTCTGGAGAAAAGGTGACGTTTCGGATCGAGACCCTTCTTCAGACTGGAGTCAGGGGAAAGGGAAACGAGAATATAGAGGGTGATGTCTTGAGCTAGGGCTGTTGGTACATACAGTACAAACATTGGATCTTTTTCTGCAAAACAAGTGCTTATTGAACATTTGCAAAAATGTAGTTCAATAAGCACGAATTTGTGGTTATATTCGTACAATGGCGGGCGGGGAGGTGGGATTTTCAGCACCGGCTCTTCCATCATCCCTGCCACTGCACATAATTACAGCTGAGGAACGCCGTAAGAGGGGAAAGACTTGTCCTGCTAGTTCTCTCCCCCCCCCCCCCTGCCTTGCTCGGAATGAAGGCAGCCCTATACAGAGCTGCACAAGCGATTCAGAGCAAGATTAGCAGAATGCAATGCATCTCGGTGACAGGCTGTGCACAGGAATGCTTGAGAACCAGTTACATTCTTCGCAAAGAATAACTTGTATTTACCACGCTTCTCCAGCCTCGCCTTGTAGTTGACCTCTCCTTGACTTCCAGCGAGTTGATCTCCCAACACTCGCCACGCCGTCACGGATTCTCACATCTCCGTTGACCACACGATGGCCGAGGCTTGAAAAGGGCCTGCACCTCTTCATCAGTAAAGGGCCTGTCCCACTTTCACGACCTAATTCACAACCTTTTTTACTCACGGACATTTTTCATCATACTAGAAAAACGCCCCGACCTACTTGATGCCACAAGTACCTACGACTAGCATCACGACCTCCTACGACCTCGTGACGACCATGCTGCCGGTATGAGTCAAGGGCAAACTCGGCAGAGGTCGTGAATTAGGTCGTGAAAGTGGGACAGGCCCTTAACTCTTTCCCTCGGTTTCTCGTAAAAGAAACCTAGCACTTCATCGAAGATGGACACAAAATGCTGGAGTCGCTCAGCGGGACAGGCAGCATCTCTGGATAGGAGGAATGGGTGATGTTTCGGGTCTTCTTCAGATGTCTGCCCCATCGCTGGATGTGACCACAATATGCAAAGCAATATTAGCAGCCTCTAATATAGCCAAGAGTTTCAGTTTAGTTCATTGAGGTACAGGAGCCTGAAGATGCAACGACCAGGTTCAGGAATAGCTACTTCCCCACAGCCATCAGGCTATTAAACCTGGCTCGGACAAAACTCTGATCATTAATAGCCCATTATCTGTTATTTGCACGTTATCAGTTTATTTATTCATGCGTGTATATATTTATATAATGGTATATGGACACGCTGATCTGTTCTGTAGTCAATGTCTACTATGTTCTGTTGTGCTGAAGAAAAGCAAGAATTTCATTGTCCTATCAGGGACATATGATAATAAACTCTCTTGAATCTTGAGTGTTGAAACAGTGTGGGCGTGTATTAAGAGTGTAGAAATTGCCCAGTAAATCGGAGCTGTCAAACAACGGTGTTAAAACAAAAATCATTTTAAAAGACCAATAATTGTACTCTGTTCAGGATTTCATACTTGTTGGTATGAAATAATACAGGGCAATGTGGCGCAGAGGTAGAGTTGCTGCCTCGCAGCGCCAGAGACCAAGGTTCGATCCTGACTAAGGGTGCTGTCTGTATTTATTATCTAAATGGTGGCCGATTAGGAAAAGGGGAGATGCAGCGCGACCTGGGTGTCATGGTACACCAGTCATTGAAAGTAGGCATGCAGGTGCAGCAGGCAGTGAAGAAAGCGAATGGTATGTTAGCTTTCATAGCAAAAGGATTTGAGTATAGGAGCAGGGAGGTTCTACTTCAGTGGTATAGGGTCTTGGTGAGACCACACCTGGAGTATTGCGTACAGTTCTGGTCTCCAAATCTGAGGAAGGACATTATTGCCATTGAGGGAGTGCAGAGAAGGTTCACCAGACTGATTCCTGGGATGTCAGAACTGTCTTATGAACAAAGACTGCATAGACTCGGTTTATACTCTCTAGAATTTAGGAGATTGAGAGGGGATCTTATAGAAACTTACAAAATTCTTAAGGGGTTGGACAGGCTAGATGCAGGAAGATTGTTCCCGATGTTGGGGTGGTCCAGGACAAGGGGTCACAGCTTAAGGATAAGGGGGAAATCCTTTAGGACCGAGATGCGAAGGACTTTTTTCACACAGAGAGTGGTGGATCTCTGGAACTCTCTGCCACAGAGGGTAGTTGAGGCCAGTTCATTGGCTATATTTAAGAGGGCGTTAGATGTGGCCCTTGTGGCTAAGGGGATCAGAGGGTATAGAGAGAAGGCAGGTACGGGATACTGAGTTGGATGATCAGCCATGATCATATTGAATGGCGGTGCAGGTTCGAAGGGCTGAATGGCCTACTCCTGCACCTAATTTCTATGTTTCTATGTACGGAGTTTGTATGTACCCCCTGTGACCACGTGGGTTTTCTCCGGGTGCTCCAGTTTCCTCCCACACTCCAGGTTTGTAGGTTAATTGGCTCCGGTAAGTTGTACAAATTGTCGCTAGTTTGTAGGATCGTGCAAGTGTATGAGGTGATCGCTGGTCGGCACGGACTCGACGGGCCAAAGGGCCGTATCTCTAAAGTCCAAAGTCCAAAGTAAATGTATAGAAAGTGAACCTACTCCCCTGGCGAGGAGCAAACGTCGTTAATTAAATACTTAGCAGCACACAAGAAACAAGTCATTCCATGTTGCAAACGTTGTTTGCGATAAGACACAGCACCAAACATCACACATGCTCTCGTTATCTGGAGTGATAACAGAAGGAAGTTTATCAATTGATCACGTCTTTTATCTGCCCTTGGCTAACAGAAATAACCGTTGCCTGTGACAGCACAGTACATCAGTGGAGCTCATTGCCACAGACGGCTGTGGAGGCCAAGTCAATGGATATTTTTAAGGCAGAGATGGATACATTCTTGATTAGAACGGGTGTCGGGGGTGATGGGGAGAAGGCAGGAGAATGAGGTTGAGAGGGAGAGATAGATCAGCCATGATTGAATGGCGGAGTAGACCTATTGGGCCGAATGGCCTAACGTGGCTCCTATCACTAATGACCAAATGAACAAGTCACCCTGTTTACACCATCCATTGAGTGGGTATTGCATGGAGGCAGACAGCCCCTGACCAAAGGTTGTACCTGGTGTCAAAGAAGGAACTGCAGATGCTGGAAAATCAAAGGTAGACGAAAGTGCTGGAGAAACTCAGCGGGTGCGGCAACATCTATCGAGCGAAGGAAATAGGCAACGTTTTGGGCCAAAACCCTTCCTCAGACTGGTGTGAGGGTGGGGGGGGGGGGGGGGGGGGGGCAGGGAGAAGAAAGGAGAAAGGAAGGGAGAGCTGAGACGGGGAGGAGACAGCAAGGGCTACCAGCAATTGGAGAAGTCAATGTTTCTGCCACTAGGGTGCAGACTGCCCAAGCGGAATACGAGGTGTTGCTCCTCGGTTGTACTTGGTGATCTTGTAGAGGTGCGTAAAATAGATTGAGTCGATGCACAGAGTCTCTTGCCCAGATTAGGTGAATCGAGGACCAGAGGGCACAGGTTCAAGGTGAAGGGGAAAAGATTTAATAGGAATCTGAGGGGTAACTTTTTCACACAAAGGATGGTGGGTGTGTGGAATAAGCTGATAAGAGGAGGTAGTTGAGGCTGGGACTACCCCAACGTTTAAGAAGCAGTTAGACTGGTACACGGATAGGACAGGTTTGGAGGGATCTGGAGCAAATGCGGGCAGGTGGGGCTAGTGTAGCTGGGACATGTTGGTCGGTATGGGCAAGTTGGGCCGAAGGGCCAGTTTGCACGCTGTATCACTCTATGACTCTGTAAAGATTCTCAGTTCGATAATTAAGCATGGTTTTATGTCTCAGGCTGTAAAATACTTGCCTTTGTGATAGCAGTGAAGACTTTCTCCAAGATGGCGTTAGGCTGAGCTCTCTGGGGTCCATTAGCTTGGATTTTGAGACTTAACGCACACGGCCTGGCAATGAACCTGCGGACAGACAGATATGGTTAAACACTCTGATTAAAAGCTGCCCCTTGAACTTACTAACCAACCCTAACCTCAGATAATGGTTGCAAAAGAACAAATATCACAACTATACGTTTTTCCCTGTAACCTGTATCTGCACACTGCGGACGGCTTGATTGTACTCATGTATAGTCTATCCGCTGACAGGATAGCACAGAACACAAAAGCTTTTCAATGTGCCTCGGTACACATGACCATAAACTTAAGGGCCTGTCCCACTTTCACGACCTCTGCCGAGTTTGCCCTGGACTCATACTCGCAGCATGGTCGTCACGAGGTCGTGATGCTAGTCGCAGGTACTCGTGGCATCAAGTAGGGCGGGGCCCGATGAAAAATGTCCATGAGTTAAAAAGGTGGTGAATTAGGTCGTGAAATTGGGACAGGCCCTTTAACTCATTGTTAACACAGTACTATGTTTGTGCAGCATCTCTGGAGAGAAGGAATGGGTGACGTTTCGGGCCGAGTCCCTTTCTCGACCCAAAAAAAGTCACCCATTCCTTCCCTCCAGAGATGCTGCCTGTCCCGCTGAGCAACTCCAGCATTTTGTCTCTATCTTCAGTGTAAGCCAGCATCTGCAGTTCCTTCCTACACTCTAGGCTTTCGAAACTCCAGGGCGAGGGGAAAGATACTGCCAAAAATATATGAATCACTTGCAGACAAAGCGGGTTAGATTAGTTTAGTTTACTTTCTGGCAGTGAAAGCTTTTTGCTGCGTTCTGTCCAGTCAGCGGAAAGACCACACGTGGGAACAATCGAGCCATCCACTGGGTAAAGATGCAGGATGAAGGGAATAGCCTTTAGCACTAGATAAAGTCCAGTAAAGTCCCATTAAAGATAGCCTGAGGGTCTCCAATGAGGCAGATGGGAGGCGAGGACCGCTCCCTAGTTGGTGATAGGATGGTTCTGTTGCCCGACAACAGCTGGGAAGAAACCGTCCGTGAATCTGGAGGTGTGCGTTTTCACACAGTTTGAGAATAAGGGGTAAGCCATCTAGAACGGAGACGGGGAAACACTTTTTCTCGCAGAGAGTTGCGAGTCTGTGGAATTCTCTGCCTCAGAGGGCGGTGGAGGCCGGTTCTCTGGATGCTTTCAAGAGAGAGCTAGATAGGGCTCTTAAAGATAGCGGAGTCAGGGGATATGGGGAGAAGGCAGGAACGGGGTACTGATTGGGGATGATCAACCATGATCACATTGATTGGCGGTGCTGGCTCGAAGGGCCGAATGGCCTACTCCTGCACCTATTGTCACACTTCTGTACCTCTTGCCTGATGAGAGAGGGGAGAAGAGGGAGTGTCCGGGGTGAGACTGGTCCTGGATGATGCTGCCGGCCTTGCCGAGGCAGCGTGAGGTGTCGATGGAGTCAATGGAAGGGTGTGTGCATCTTTCTAAACCCGCCAAGGTCCATGTTGGGAAATTTAAAAAGGAATCTAATCTGCAGATTCACTGCAGGGTTAAAGAAAATCTTATTTGTATTCGTTTAATCAGCGCATTTTCTTGCAGAGATTCCTCAAAAATAACTTCCTCAAAAATAATCAGACAAATATTTATTTGCAATTTCCTTCCATGGCGGGGGTGTTCCAGGCCCATTTGCAGGCAGTTTTTTTTGTTGGCCGCTTGTCTGGTTTCATTTTAGTATCCCTGATAAGTGTGAAATTATTCCATCTGCCTGCCTGTGATAAATGTATCACAATAACTGTGAACGCTCAAAGCTGAATTCGGCGATAAAGCCTATCCCTCTTTTGCGAAACGTCTCTCCTCGCCATTAGGGGATGAAACGTTCTTGCGAGGAAATAACTAAATTAAGGATGTCATTCATAGCTGTGAGATAAAAATCAGTGTCTCGGCGGGGGTCAGGCAGCATCTGGGGAGGGAACGGACAGATGACGTTTGCGGTCGGGACCATAAGGTCGTAAGTGAGCGGAGCAGAATTACTCCATTCGGCCCATCAAGTCTACCCCACCATTCAATCGTGGCTGATCCATCTCTCCCTCCGAACCCCATTCTCCTGCCTTCTCCCCATAACCCCCGTCACCCGTACTAATCAAGAAACGGCTTGTACTCGCTGGAATTTAGAAGATTGAGGGGGGATCTTATAGAAACTTACGAAATTCTTAAGGGGTTGGACAAGCTAGATGCTGGAAGATTGTTCCCGATGTTGGGGAAGTCCAGAACAAGGGGTCACAGTCTAAGGATAAGGGGGAATTCCTTTAGGACCGAGATGAGGAAAACATTCTTTACACAGAGAGTGGTGAGTCTCTGGAACTCTCTGCCACAGAAGGAAGTTGAGGCCAGTTCATTGGCTATATTTAAGAGGGCGTTAGATGTGGCACTTGTGGCTAAATGGATCAGGGGGTATGGAGAGAAGGCAGGTACGGGATACTGAGTTGGATGATCAGCCACGATCATATTGAATGGCGGTGCAGGCTCGAAGGGCCGAATGGCCTACTCCTGCACCTATTTTTCTATGTTTCTATGTTTCTAAACTATCTATCTCAGCAATAACAAATATCAATTGGCTTGGCGTGCACAGTCGTCTGTGGGACTTCTTCACACTGATGGGATGTGTGGGGGGGGGGGGGGGGGGGGGAGAAAGGCTGGCAGGTGATAGGTGGATACAGGTGAGGGGGCGATGGGTGGAGTTAGTGACAAAGGCTGGAGGTGTCAAAGGAGACAAAATGGTGTCAGGTGAGGAGAGAAGAGGAGGAGTGAGAGGTAAAGCTGGAGGGAGGGGTGTGGGTGGAAGGGGGGGGGGGGGGTGGGCAAGAGGAGGGGGGGATAGAAAAGGGTCATTTACTCCACCCATCTGCCAATCCCCTCCCCCCCCTCACCTGTATCCACCCATCACTTGCCAGGCTTTGTCTGTGCGGAGTTTGCACGTTCTCCCAGGGACCTGTGCTGCATTATTCTGTGCCCCATGTTCTTTGTACAACCGTCAGACATCTGAGGTGCCACATATTGGAAAGGGTAAGCATAGCCGTGATGAGGCAAAAATAAAAATCTGAATTAAAGGGCGTACCTTTAGGAAGGAGGTGAGGGGGAATTTGGTTGGTCAGAGGATGGTGAATCTGTGGAATTCTTTGCCACAGACGGCTGTGGAGGCCAAGTCAGTGGATATTTTTTTAAGGTGGAGATACAGATAGATTCTTGATTAGTAGCGGTGTCAGGGGTTATGGGGAGAAGGCAGGAGAATGGGGTTAGGAGGGAGAGATAGACCAGCCATCAGGAGGAGTCTCGAAGGTCCAAATGGCCTAATTCTGCTCCTATCTTATGAAATAGCCACAGGTAAAGACTAGAGACCAACGAGGTGTCAGGTTTCCAATGCTCAGCATTCCTACAGCTGTATAACGGCAATCAATACAAAATATGGGTCGGTTCCAGATTCCAGCATCTGCATCCTCCAGGGTCTTCCAAAAATATAGTCTGCACAGCTATGTACTGAAGCAGACGTCTGAGAATATCTCCTCAAATAGAGAGCTCGAATCAAATCTGAAGGGATGGTGCAGCTGGTAGAGCCACTGCCTCACAGCATCAGAGTCCCAGGTTCCATCCTCTCCTCGGCTGCTGTCGGTGTGGAGTTTGCACGTTCTCGCGCCGGTTTCCTCCCACATCCCAAAGACGTGCGGGTTTGTAGGTTCATTGGCCTCAGTAAGTTGCTAAATTGGGCGGGAGAACATGATTGGGCGACGTTTTGAGTCCGATGAAAGGTCCCGACCCGAAACGTCACCTATCCATGTTCTCCACAGATGCTGCTTGACCCGCTGAGTTACTCCAGCACTCTGTGAAACGTCACCTATCCATGTTCTCCACAGATGCTGCCTGACCCGCTGAGTTACTCCAGCACTCTGTGAAACGTCACCTATCCATGTTCTCCACAGATGCTGCCTGACCCGCTGAGTTACTCCAGCACTCTGTGAAACGTCACCTATCCATGTTCTCCACAGATGCTGCCTGACCCGCTGAGTTACTCCAGCACTCTGTGAAACGTCACCTATCCATGTTCTCCACAGATGCTGCCTGACCCGCTGAGTTACTCCAGCACTCTGTGAAACGTCACCTATCCATGTTCTCCACAGATGCTGCCTGACCCGCTGAGTTACTCCAGCACTCTGTGAAACGTCACCTATCCATGTTCTCCACAGATGCTGCCTGACCCGCTGAGTTACTCCAGCACTCTGTGAAACGTCACCTATCCATGTTCTCCACAGATGCTGCCTGACCCGCTGAGTTACTCCAGCACTCTGTGAAACGTCACCTATCCATGTTCTCCACAGATGCTGCCTGACCCGCTGAGTTACTCCAGCGCTCTGTGTGTGCTCCGAATGTATCTGCAGAACTGTTCAATGTTGGTCACAAAGCCAGATGGAAGATGTCCACGCAAACACTGCCCATAGTGGAGCTGCCACACTTGCAGCAGCTTCCTCATTGTCCACAGCTCACCACTTCACCACAGACGAGGCCCAAAGGCACAACCAGTGTGCTACACAAATGTTCAACTCACACCTCTCGGGGGCAGAGTAGTTTATTCAGTTTCATTTATTGTCACATGTAGAGTGAAACGCTCGTTTGTTGTGCTCCATCCAGTGGGCGGAAAGACAATACATGATTCACAGTGTACAGAAACAGGATGAAGGGAATTCCATTTACTCCTGGATAAAGACCAGCAAACTCCAAATTAAAAAATAGTCTGAGGGTCTCCAGTGAGGCAGAGGGGAGGTCAGGACCGCTCTCTAGTTGGTGAGGTGATGGTCCAGATGCCCGATAACAACTGGGAACAAACTGTCCCTGGATCTGTAGACGTGCGTTTTCACACTTTTGTACCTATTGTGCAATGGGGAAGAAGAGGGAACAAGAGAGCGAGACTGCTCCATGATTATGCTGCTGGTCTTGCCGAGGCAGCACGAGGTATATAATAGAATCAGTGGAAGGGAGGTTGGTTTGTGTAGGAAGGAGCCGCAGATGCTGGTTTAGACCAAAGATAAACACAAAATCCTGGAGTAACTCAGCGGGACAGGCAGCATCTCTGGAGAACATGGATATGTGACGTATCGGGTCGGGACGCATCTTCGAATCCAAAACGTCACCCAATCATGTTCTCCAGAGATGCTGCCTGTCCCACTGAGTTACTCCAGCACAGAGAATGGGTGACCTTTTCGGGTCGAGACCTTTTTATGTGTTGGTCTGGACAGCATCCACAACTCTTGGCAATCATTTTTATTTAAATGCAGACAGCACATGACACACTTGCCTCCTTTGGAAAGGGTATGGAGTACAAAAGGTCAGGCATTATGATTCAGCTTTCCAAGACATTGGCGAGGCTGGCCGTGGAATATTGCGTGCATTTCTGGTGCATGCATGCAACCGTTTTTTCAGCACAACAGCACACGTTAAAACCAAGCACATCTCCGTGCTTTGGCGCAGACACAAGGTCCTTTTTTTTGGGGGTATCTAATCGAGTAGCATACATAAAATTAGTGGTGTTCCAGTTTTACAGGAAGACGCAATTTATAAATACGCCAGCACAATCCAGAGATTCGGCCCAACCTGCCCATATCAGCCAACATGCCCCAATCTACACTAGTCCCACCTGCCTGCCTTTGGCCCAACATGCCCATGTCAACCAACATGCCCCCATCTACACTAGTCCCACCTGCCTGCCTTCGGCCCAACATGCCCATGTCAGCCAACATGCCCCCATCTACACTAGTCCCACCTGCCTGTCTTTGGCCCAACATGCCCATGTCAACCAACATGCCCCCATCTACACTAGACCCACCTGCCTGTCTTTGGCCCAACATGCCCATGTCGACCAACATGCCCCCATCTACACTAGTCCCACCTGCCTGCCTTCAGCCCAACATGCCCATATCAACCAACATGCCCCCATCTACACTAGTCCCACCTGCCTGTCTTTGGCCCAACATGCCCATGTCGACCAACATGCCCCCATCTACACTAGACCCACCTGCCTGCATTTGGCCCAACATGCCCATGTCAACCAACATGCCCCCATCTACACTAGTCCCACCTGCCTGTCTTTGGCCCAACAAGCCCATGTCAACCAACATGCCCCCATCTACACTAGTCCCACCTGCCTGCGTTTGGCCCAACATGCCCATGTCAACCAACATGCCCCCATCTACGCTAGTCCCACCTGCCTGCGTTTGGCCCACATCCTTCCAAACCTGTCCGATCCATGTACCCGTCTAATTGCATCTTAAACGTTGCAATAGTCCCAGCCTCAACTACCTCCCCTGGCAGTTCGTTCCATACACCCTCCACCCATGTGCATCAAAAAGATGCCCCTCAGGTTCCTACCAGATCTTTACCCCTTCATCTTTAAACCTATGGCTCTCGATTCCCCTGCTCTGGGCAAAAAGACGGTGTGTTTGTTTACCTGATCTATTCCAGCTCTCCAATATGCAATATTTTTAACATGCAACCAGTTTTAAGACTCAAGACGCACTTGGTGATGCAGATGAATCTGCCTGGCAACAGGCCGGCGAATTGGCAGGACACAACCCATGGTTTTAAAATCCCCATTGCCATCACCAACAATGTCACCACGGCACCCAAATTAGATTTCTGCTCAATATAGTACAGATCAAGACTGGACAAAGACAACAGTACATTTGGCACGTTAACACTCCAGTTTCCTCATATCATATGAGGAAAGATTGAAAAGACTAGGCTTGTATTCACTGGAGTTTAGAAGGACGAGGGAGGGGATCTGATAGAAACATATACAATTATAAAAGGACTGGACAAGCTAGATGCAGGAAAAATGTTCCCAAGGTTGGGCGAGTCCAGAACCAGGGGCCACAGTCTTAGAATAAAGGGGAGGTCAATTAAGACTGAGGTGAGAAAAACCGTTTTCACCCAGAGAGTTGTGAATTTGTGGAATTCCCTGCCACAGAGGGCAGTGGAGGCCAAATCACTGGATGGATTTAAGAGGGAGATGGATAGAGCTCTAGGGGCTAGTGGAATCAAGGGATATGGGGAGAAGGCAGGCACGGGTTATTGATTGGGGACGATCAGCCATGATCGCAATGAATGGCGGTGCTGGCTCAAAGGGCCGAATGGCCTCCTCATGCACCTATTTTCTATGTTTCTGTTATGAAATAAACCCCAGACAGCAAGCGAGCCATTGTTAGTAAAAAATATTGAGCAGGCCAAAAGGAGAGGGGACAAGTCGCTCCTCGCATGGAGGGTGGCACAGTGGCAGGTTTGCAGCATCACAGCGCCAGATACCCGGGTTCAATCCTGACTCCAGGCACCGTCTATATGGAGTTTGTACGTTCTCCCGGTGAGCACGTGGGGTTTGTTCTGGCCTCTCCGGTTGCCTCCCACATCCCAAAGACATGTGGGTTTGCAGGTTAATTCGTTTTTGTAAATTGTCCCCTCGTGGGTGGAGGATAAAACTGGTGTACGGGTGATCGCTGGTCGGCGTGGGCTCGATGGCTGTTTCTGCGCTGTATCTCTGAAAAAACGGAAACTTATCAGATGCGCTCGCAAGAAAATGGTGATTTTGAAAGCACGGACAAAGAAAATATACATTCTGCAACTATCTTTCTCCATCGTGGCCTGCCCTCAAGAAAGAGTCCCTTGGTTTATATGTGCAGGAAGGAACTGCAGATGCTGGTTTAACACCAAAGAGAGACACAAAATGCTGGAGTAACTCAGCGGGACAGGCAGCGTCTCTGGAGAGAAGGAATGTGGGGTTTTGTGTCGGGACCCGTCTTCAGATTGGCCATACCCTCCCGAGATGCTGCCTGACCCGCTTAGTTACTCCAGCACTTTGTGTTCCACGTAAGATTCCAGCATCTGCAGTTCCTTGTCCCATGGTTTTACTTAAGTCTCTTACTTTGTGAGGGCCAGGAAGCGAGCGGGCAAGATCATCTCTGACCCCTCTCACCCCGGCCACAAACTCTTTGAATCACTTCCCTCTGGAAGGCGACTCCGGACTGTCAAAGCTGCCACAGCCAGACATAAAAACAGTATTTATCCACGAGCAGTTGCTCTACTCAACAGCCAAAAATCTGTAGCCTCCCTTTGATCTGGTATTTTGTTGGTTCACATGCTTTGATCAATGGTGTTTTATCATTAATGTTTTATTATTATTAATGTTTAGTGTGTTCTGAGTCATTTGTAACTGTCATAGAAACATAGAAATTAGGTGCAGGAGTAGGCCATTCGGCCCTTCGAGCCTGCACCGCCATTCAATATGATCATGGCTGATCATCCAACTCAGTATCCCGTACCTGCCTTCTCTCCATACCCCCTGATCCCCTTAGCCACAAGGGCCACATCTAACTCCCTCTTAAATATAGCCAATGAACTGGCCTCAACTACCCTCTGTGGCAGAGAGTTCCAGAGACCCACCACTCTGTGTGTGAAAAAAGTCCTTCTCATCTCGGTCCTAAAGGATTTCCCCCTTATCCTTAAGCCGTGACCACTTGTCCTGGACCTCCCCAACATCGGGACCAATCTTCCTGCATCAAGCCTGTCCAACCCCTTAAGAATTTTGTAAGTTTCTATAAGATCCCCTCTCAATCTCCTAAATTCTAGAGCGTATAAACCGAGTCTATCCAGTCTTTGTTCATAAGACAGTCCTGACATCCCAGGAATCAGTCTGGTGAACCTTCTCTGCACTCCCTCTATGGCAATAATGTCCTTCCTCACATTTGGAGACCAGAACTGTCACTGTACGTCATGTTGTTACTTGTGGGCGGAGCACCAAGGCAAATTCCTTGTATGTCAATACTTGGCCAATAAACGTACTTACTTACTTAAAGGGAACACTGGAGTTGGAGTTGGACATTAACTGCCTGACAAAGTCATCAGATGGTGAACTGACAAGTGAATAAATGGCAGTTGTAACTCAAGGTAGTTCTGCAGAACGCTGATCGACACGAGGATCTGCCTCTCATACCCTCCTCTCTTTCGATCCGCTGTGTCAACCCCACCCCATCAGTCGGAAGAAGAGTCCCAACCCCAAACATCATCTGCCCCTTCCCTCCGCAGGTGCTGCCTGACCCACTGAGTTACTCCAGCACTTTGCGTTTTGATTAAGGCTGTGCTAGATTCAGCCATCAGCCTGAAGAAGGCCCTCGACCTGAAACGTCACCCATTCCTTCTCTCCAGAGATGCTGCCTGTCCCGGGTCTGTGTGCTGGGAGGCAGCAGCCCGATCACATTGGGAAGAATTTTATCCAGATTTTTTTTTTAAATTGGTAAAAAAAAACTATCCACCGCAATAAAAAAAACGAATTAATTAAACTGAAGGGAATATTTATAGTTTGCCCTTGTTCCGATGCACAGACCTCGGTTAAGTATTAACGGAAACAATATAAATCAAGTTATTTTTTATTGTATGGCGTGTCTCCATGAATTTTACTGCCATTTGAGATTTTATTTCACTGTTAGATTGTTTTAAGGGGCGTAGAGTCATACAGCATGAAAACAGGCCCTACGGCCAACTTGCCCACACCCACCAACATTCTCCATCTTTAATCCCACCTGCCCGCGTTAGGCCTATATCCTTCTGAACCTTTCCTCTGCATGAACCCGTTTGAATGGGTTAACTTAAAAAAGTTGTGATAGTACCTGCCTCAACTACCTCCTTCGGCAGCACGTTCCACACACCCACCCACCAGCCTTTGCGTAAAAGAGTTAAGGGGCTGTCCCACCTACGGGACCTTTACAGGCGACTGCCGCGACCTGCGATAGGACGCCGCTGAATTTTCAACACGTTGAAAAGGAAAGACGCTACGACTCTTTGGAGACCTCTCATGACCATAGGAGACCTCTCACGGGTGCCGGTAAAGGTCGCGTAAGTGGGACAGGCCCTTTGCATCTCAGGTTCCTATTAACTCATTCCCCCCTCACCTTAAACCCATGTCCCCTGGTTCTTGATTCCATACTCTGTGCAAGAGACTCTGTGCTTTTACCCTCTCTATTCCTCTCACGATTTTGTAAACCTTGATGAGATCACCCCTCATCCTCCTACCCTCCAAGGAGTAGAATCCTATTTGTCCTCGTAAATCTTCTCTGAACTCTTTCCAGCTTGACAACATCTTTCCTAGAACATGGTGACCAAAACTGAACAAAATACTCTAATTGTGACCTCACCAACATCTTATATAACTGCAACATGACCTCCCAACATCTATACTCAATACTCTGATGAAGGCCAATGTGCCAAAAGTATTTTTGACCACCATATCTACCTGAAATCTATGAATACTGTAATCAGTGGCTATAAATAATCTGCTGAAATATAAAAAATGATTTATTTCCTCTCTGCTATCAGTGCAGGACCACATGTTTAATCCCTGTCCCACAGTACGAGTTCATTCCAAGAGTTCTCCCGAGCTTGCCCCGATTTGAACTCGGAGATTTACGGTAATGGCCACTCGTTGGTACTCGGGGCTCTCGTGGGCATTTTTCAACATGTTGAAAAATCTTCACGAGTCTTCCCGAGCTTACCTGCTGTTAGTGAGTCTTCCCGAGTAACATAGAAACATAGAAATTAGGTGCAGGAGTAGGCCATTCGGCCCTTCGAGCCTGCACCGCCATTCAATATGATCATGGCTGATCATCCAACTCAGTATCCCGTACCTGCCTTCTCTCCATACCCTCTGATCCCCTTAGCCACAAGGGCCACATCTAACTCCCTCTTAAATATAGCCAATGAACTGGCCTCAACTACCCTCTGTGGCAGAGAGTTCCAGAGACCAACCACTCTCTGTGTGAAAAAAGTCCTTCTCATCTCCGTCCTAAAGGATTTCCCCCTTATCCTTAAGCTGTGACCCCTTGTCCTGGACCTCCCCAACATCGGGAACAATCTTCCTGCATCTAGCCTGTCCAACCCCTTAAGAATTTTGTAAGTTTCTATAAGATCCCCTCTCAATCTCCTAAATTCTAGAGAATATAAACCGAGTCTATGCAGTCTTTGTTCATAAGACAGTCCTGACATCCCAGGAATCAGTCTGGTGAACCTTCTCTGCACTCCCTCTATGGCAATAATGTCCTTCCTCAGATTTGGAGACCAGAACTGTAAGCAATACTCTAGGTGTGGTCTCACCAAGACCCTGTACAACTGAAGTAGAACCTCCCTGCTCCTATACTCAAATCCTTTTGCTATGAAAGCTAACATACCATTCGCTTTCTTCACTGCCTGCTGCACCTGCATGCCTACTTTCAATGACTGGTGTACCATGACACCCAGGTCGCGCTGCATCACCCCTTTTCCTAATCGGCCACCATTTAGATAACCTGGCGTTAGCGCTAAGAGACGTCGCCGAGCTCCGACGTACCCGCTACGTTCATTCTCCGTGCTTACCACGCGTTTGATTATTTTTTTTAACTCGGGAGAGCGCTTGGAATGAACTAAGTTTAATAAAACATTATCTCAGTATTGAGATAGCTAAATTGAGTTCATTAAATTGTAAATTACAACGTGATAAAAACCACAAAAAAACATTATAATCTTTAAGTTGCAACACTGTATAGAATTAAAATAAAATAAAAATGAGCAAACGATATAATGGCTCAAACATGTAAGGGTTTCATCGTTCCCTTGTCATGGCAATTGACGTGGAAACTAGGAACTGCAGATGCTGGTTCACACCGAAGATAGACACAAAGTGCTGGAGTAACTCAGCGGGACAGGCGGCATCTCATTGAACATGGAAACAGGCCCTTGGGTCCAACTTGCCCACACCGGCCAACATGTCCCACCTGCCTGTGCTTGACCCTCCATTCCCTGCATATCCACGTGCCCATCCAAAAGCCTCTTAAACCCCACTATCGCATCTGCCTCCACCACCATCACCTCTGGCAGCGTGTTCCAGGCACCCACCACCCTCACTCAGTGCCCCGCGCAACTTTGCCCGTCTCATCTTAAAGCTACGCCCTCTCATTTGACATTTCCCTGGCAGATAATAATCTGCAGGGTCATTATTTCCAGTTGGCCATAAATCAAGTTTCATTTACGGTTGCTTGGGAACGATAACATTTGGGCGAGAGCACTTCACAGCCTCGACTATTGATAATTAGGCCCTTTGATTTTGATGAAGGACTAAATCCCGACCCATAACGTGATTTGTCCACAGATTCCCCCCAGAGGCTGCCTGGCCCGCTGAATTCCTCCTGCATTTCATATTTTCCCCAAGGTTCCAGCACCTGCAGTTCCTTGCGTCTCCTAAAAATTAAATTGTATTTGCCCTATTTTCAAATGCAAGGAAGTACATGTGCTGCATTATATTCTAGACACTAAGTTCCAGACAGTGAGGTCTGAACTAAATAATTTTCAGTAATCTGCGCATATATTACCATTTTTACCATTGTATCAGTATATTAAGAGCAGCCAAGCTGGGATGTTTAATGCTTATATATTGGGGTGTGATATAAATACTCCCAGTAGCTACCGACACAATAGTGTTATTATTAGGCAACTTAAGGGGTTGTTAGAACTCAACTCTTCTAAATCACAACCTTTCCATTTTTTCCAAGATTGTCTAAAATAATTACAGCTTCACAGTCCTCACAGACTAACTTAATAAATAGTGTTACCGATGATTGGTTAAAGACATATTGAACAAGCCAAGTAAATATCCATAATGGGTATCTTCCAACCCAATCCGATGAATGTTGAATTCTCTATTTTCAACTCAACTTCCTCCCTGCCTTCCCTCTCTTTCTCCGCCACACACTCTGGTACATGGACATCTCTCCCACTATGTCCGGTGCACACTCCGTACATTCATCTCCTATCCCCGGCAACAGCCTCGCCAACAGTCTATCTGTCCCTTCCTTCTTTTGCTGTTTGTTTGTATGCGATCAATGTATGTTTTTTGGTGTTTTTTAGCTTGTTTTATATGGGGGGGGGGGGAAGTAGGTATGTTGCAAAACTTACCTTGAGCAGCGCTGCAGTTCTGCCGCTCCCCGTGTGCGCGACTTTGGCGCCTTTCAGAGGGGGGCGGGCTTAAATTGCCGTTTTTCAACAGACCTGGAAAATCGATGAATGTCGGGCGATTTCGTTGCGGAAGAAAAATCGCTCCGACATTTCATGAATGAAGGTATTTTTAAATTACTCTAAATTATTTATTAACTAGAGTAATTTAAAAATCACCTTCAAAAGCCGTGAGCGCCGACAACCGGAAGGATTTTGCGTAGGGGAGAAAAAAAAGGTAAATAGTTTATTTTTATATTAAAAGTTGGTTTTTCGGGAGGCTTTAATAATATTTTTATGTTGCGAAATGGGGTCCCAAAAAATGTATGAACAAACAATATTTTTCCTCCCGACTTCACAGCAAACCACAACGTTCCAATCCACCGCATTCCACTAAAACCCACTCGCTAGTTGATTTAAATGGCCATTAACTTACAGGAATCAAACACTAAATTCCTTCCATTTGGCCCAGAAATTCATGAAAATGAGATTTAAAAATTAGGTTATATTGTGGATTATTGTGTGAAGGTTATTTGGACACTTAGGCAATTAAAAAAAAAAAATTTAAGAAAGTTATGGGCTTTTAACTGTTCCAGATCACAGCTTTTGAGTTAAGTCAATTGAAAGGCAATGGGGAGCAAGATGCTAATTTCCGAGTATGAAAATGGCCACAACTTTCTTAATACTGAAGATATGAAAGTGAATTAGGTGTCAAATTAAACTTCTTTTTATGCTTTATCTGATGGGATAAATTGCAGACTTGATTTTTTAAATCTCAAAATTTTGTAACATTGCTAGGAAAAGAGTCGAGCAAATTTTCCAATCTCTTACCTCGACGGAGATGCGATTTTTTCCCCGTGTCGTATCTCTGTCCGCACTGCGGCCTAACTTCGAGGAGTTAGCGGTCTTTCCTGGAGACCGACTTCGGGAGGTCAAATCGCGGGATCCTGCGGGACTTGACATTGTGGAGCTCGCGGTGTCAGGTTGGAGACCGACTTCGGGAACTCCAAGCCGTAGGAGCTTCGAACGCCCCGACGCGGGAGCGTCGACCGTCCCGACTGCGGATGGTTCGACTGAACCCGACCGCGGGAGAATAAAGAGTAAGAAGATTCGACTTTATTGCCTTCCGTCACAGTGAGGAATGTGGGGAATCCACTGTGGTGGATGTTTATGTTAACTTTTATGTAGTTGTGTGTCTTTTTTAAAAAAAATATGGCTGTATGGTGATTCAAATTTCACTGTACCCTTCCTATTTATTTATTTATGTATTAAGGCCCTGTCTCACGGTGCGAGTCCACCCAAGAGTGACCCCAAGTGAAAGAAAAAAAACGGACTCGTGGTTATGCACGAGATTCAAAGTTTATGGTCAAGTTTTTAACCGAGTTCCCACGGGCATGTTTTTATACGATGTGCCAAGGTGCTCTCCCGTGTTACCAAGTTCCTCTCCCATTACACTTGAGCCAACCGTGAATGAAGGTATGTTTTAATAAAGCAACAATGTTAAAGAAAACATCTCCATCCTGTGGCTTTGAGTTAAAGATAGAAATCAGCGCGGCTGCATCTATTAATATGACCTACAGAGGGAAAATGCGCATCAGATTGTTGGGAGACGGTGCTCAGGGTTCGCCTCCTGAGCTGCTTTGGTCCCCAGGCGTGAGGGAGGTTGGGGAGGGTGGGGGGGGGGGGGGGGTGTTTAATCTGTCTGGGGTGACAAGTCTCTTGGGTTAGGAGTGGTGTGCAATGGAGTGGTGTGCAAGGGAGGCATAATTCCCTCCGATCTCTCTGAAGCCCCGGACGAGAACAAAGGAAACCTAACTTGGCAGCGCGTACAAGCCCTTTGTATATTCGGGTCTCGACCCGAAACGTCACCTATCTCCTTACTCCTTCACTCCTTAGATGCTGCTGCACCCGCTGAGTTTCTCCAGCCTTTTGTGTACCCCCGTTGTATATAACTTTGCTGCTGACGTGCACACCCACTCTCTCTCTCTCTCTCTGCTCTCTCTCACTGCAGCTCAGAGCCCAACCTCGCCATCCTATAGTGGTAACATTCACATCGGGTCCCCTCCACACCCACACCCCCTCTCTCCGACACACACCCCCCACAAGGCAACAGGCAGCGTGAGAGACAGAGAGTTTGTAGGGTGTTAGTTTTGTATAAGGATTTATTATTAAATTATTAGCCAAAGTCAGATTTACTTATTTTAAACGAAGTTTGGAGCGCTTGACAATACTTTTTTTTCTCTTTGCGCTCGTTTTCAGAAAGGGTTCAGACCCCGCTTAGCTCGTTGCCCCCTTTGAACCAAGCCCTGCAAGAAGGAGGGAGGGAGGGAAGGTGTGAGTGAACAAGAGCGCCGAGGAGGAGAGGGAAATAGGGGGGGGGGTGGGGGGGGGGGGGGTGGGTGGAGGAGAAATAGGGAAGAAGTTAGTTGTTCAGATCAGAAACCTGTAGGCTGGGAGCCATAATGGTGAAGAGCACACCCAGTTCTTCTGAGGAGTGCATAAGAGACATTGATCCGAAGCAATGTTCCTCTAGAACTATAACTGAAACCGTGTCCACATCACCTCCTCTTGGCCGGATCGCAACACCAAATCTACGCGTCAGGAAAATCCATTGATTCATCTCCATGGTTTTTATAGCTAATTTTCCAATAAATAACTGCAGTAATCACCCCCAGAAAGGGTAGGATAGGGCTGAAGCCCAGTGTTTAGACGTTGGAATGTTTTTTTTTTATCATTCTAACAGAATGATTTTCCAACTCCTGTGGTAATTAAACCTTTTTTTCACTCCTAGTTTTTTTAACATATTTTTAGGATATACATTATATATAAAAGTGTACACATGGGAAAATAAGACGAAAATGACCAAAAAGCAAAGAATATTTATCTAGGGTGAATTAAATTTTGTGATTAAGACTTGAGCGTGAATGGCACTGAAATATTTTAAAGAGTTCCCACGGTAGACTCACGATTCACTAAGTTAAACGCACGGGCCCTACGTTCTTACAACGAGTCTAAATGTTTCAGTTTTAATCTTGAACACTAAATTTGACTCGTGGAAAAAGTCAAACATGTTTGACTTTTTTCACGAGTTCACAAGTTTCGCGGGTACCTGCCGTTAGCGCCATGAGTGGACAAGTTGATCGCGCGAGGTCCGACGTTCCGGCTACGTTGGCTGTACGTGATCACCACGAGTGAAAACTCGGGGTCACTCGTGGGCCAACTCGCACCGTGAGACAGGGGTTTTACTATACACAACAAAAAAGAGAAAGACAAGGAGAAGAAAGACAACAGAAAAAGCCGCCAGGCATAACACTATTGGTGCAATCCACATGGTGCTGCACAGTCAGGCATTGCAAGAGCACAGGACTACATCGCTGCAGAAAATATGAAATTATTGGTCTGTGAGATGCAAATTTCACTGCACCTTAATTGGTACACGTGCCAATACACTGACCTTGAAACCTTGTCTCAAAATTCCCTTTTATCCCCCCTTATTTCCAACTCCACATCCCCTCCCTCCGGCTTTACATTTCACTCCTCCTCTTCTCTCCTCAACCGACATCCCTTTGTCTCCTTTTCACCTCCAGCCTTTGGCACTTCCTCCACCCATCCGCCACTCACCCCATCCCCTGCATCCACCTATCCTTCAGACAGGCTTTGTCCCGCTCCCACCTCTCTTTTCCAGCCTCTCTCTCCCACCCCCTATTCCATCTGTCTGAAGAAGGGTCCCGACCTAAAACATCAGCTGTCCATTCCATCCACAGATGCTGCCTGACCCGCTGAGTTTCTCCAGCACTGTGCTTTACTAAATATCCATCTGAGCATAGAATTAATATAATTACCCTGAAGAACTGTCATGGGACTGTCCCACTTGGGCGATTTTTCACCGGCGACTGTCAAGTTGCCGGCAGTCGCCTGAAAAATCGTCGACTGGAACGGCGACTGAGAGACACACACACCCCCCCCCCCCTTCACCAGCCTGTTATGCAGGCGGGGGACAGGGCAAGCGGGGGGGAGCGCTGTCTAAAAAATTCACACGGTGCAAAGCCAAGGTGATACAGACACACACCGCAATGAACAGGAAGGTTGGCGCTGTAAAAAGACGGCGAAAGCACAGTGTACGGTACGTCCTTTAAAAGAGGGGGAGGGGGGAGAAGGGGGGAGAAGCAGTGGAGACAACTTTTAAGAAGCCAGAGATACACGACATCAACATTACCGGTCGGTTATCCTTGGTTCTGAAAACCGCTGCTTACGTTTTTTCCCCCAATGAGCCAATTAAATTCACCGGTCAGCACCGGCTACAACCTACGAGAACCTTCGACCTCCTGGCGACCCACGAGGGCCTCCTGGCGACCCACCTACGGCACGAGAATTCTCGCTACTCTCCATGGCGGCTTCATTCTGGTCGGCGCTAGTTTTTTGACGTGTTGAAAAATTCACGGCGACCATAATGAGGCCGCGACTAGTCCCCAGAACGCGGGAACTCCTCGCGACCATGAAGGCGACTCCCCGGCAACCACCCGCGAACATGCGGTCTCCTGCAGTCGCCTAAGTGGATAGGCCCATTAATATAATTTCCATTTGGAAGTTTAAAATATTCAAATTGTGTTCAACATAAATGCGTCATTTTGGTAAGTGGAAAACACTAAAGCAAATAAAGATAATCTAGTTGGGTTCAACCGGCTAAATATTTATTAATAGAGCAAAAGGTTTTGTAGCCAAACATATCATGGCCATATCGGTGTGCGTGAAACCTAGCATCAAACAGCAGTTCGAGATAATCCCGTTTATTCTGACTTATCTGAACTACGCATTCTCGCACGTAATTGAAAGTTCAAAGACAAAGTGATTTTAGTGTCACCATTTGTATTTTAAGGCTTAAACGTGTATACAAATGATAGCGTTATTTTAAATTAATACCAAACCCTCAGACAATGCGATGAGCCGAGATTCATTTTCCAAATCAAAGCAGATAGTCAGAGAGCCACGCAGCACTGACCACAGGCCCTTCAGCCCAACTCGCCCTTGCCAACCAAGATGCCTATCGATGCTATCTCCCCACTGTTCCGCCCACATCCTTCCAAACCTTTCCCATCCGTGTACCCGTCCAAATGTCTTGCAAATGTTCCACTTGAGTGGAAAGTACAACGAAATGCCAAATGTTTGCTCGGAGAATTAGCGGGAAAAGAATGATTTCTTACTTAAAAAAAAAACAAAGTCAGTATGCAACTTTCTATTGGTCGAAGGAAGGTTTAAGAAGCACTTAGACAGGTACACATGGACAGGGCAGGTTTAGAGGGATTTGGGCCAAATGCAGACTAGTGAGACATGTTGGTCGCTGTGGGCAAGTTGGGCCGAAGGGCCTGTTTCCGCAGTGTATGACAATGACTTTAGAAAGGATTTTTGAAATGGGGCTTCAGTAGTTGGAAGCCGAGTGGCAATTAGTTTAGAGATGCAGCGCGGAAACAGTCCCTTCGGCCCGCCGAGTCCATGTCTGCCGCCACGCTTGCAGCTCCCAGGGCCCAGCCAACTCATCAACCATCTTGTTACACGAAAGACAGATGCGTGCGGGTTACTACATGGTGGCAAGAGGTACTGCATTTGTAAGGACCGCAGGCTCGTACAAACAACACGTTATTCAAACAAACAGCATATTGTCAGGTCGAGTCACTGCTCGGTGTGTCAACAGCTCTACCCAAGACCGCAAGACATCGCAGGGAGCTGTGGATGTAGCCCAGTCCATCACACAGACCAGACTCCCCACCATCGACTCCATCCACACTTCACGCTGCCTTGGTTAAGCAAAGGCCTGTCCCACCCCGGCCATTCTCCTTCCTCCACCTGTGGCCGTCCAGACAAATAGTGCAGAAGCCAGATAGTGCCCACCACCACCAACACCACCACCACTCGAGAACAACCTCCTGCCTTGGTCGACACCAACTGCTGGGGTCACTCAGCGGGTCAGGCAGCATCTATGGAGAGAAGGAATGGATGACGTTTCGGGTCGAGAGCCTCCTTCAGACCCGAGAAGGGTCTCGATCTGAAACGTCACCCATTCCCTCTCTCCATAGATGCTGCCTGACCCGCTGAGTTTCTCCAGCTTTTTTGTCTGCCTTCGATTTACCAGCATCTGCACTTCCTTCTTAAAGGTATGGTATGTCTGATCTATTTGGATAGCATGCAGAACAAAGCTTTTCACTCAACCTCAGCACACAGACAATAATAAACCCGAATCATTTACGTTACAATAGAATTAATCTGCAAAATGAAGATAGTTCTCAGCATTGCTATGAGAATGCAGGGTGACTTGGACAGGTTGGGTGAGTGGGCAGATGCATGGCAGATGAAGTTTAATGCGGATAAATGTGAGGTTATCCACTTTGGTATCAAAAACAGGAAGGCAGATTACTATCTAAATGGCGTCAAGTTGGGAAAAAGGGAAGTACAACGGGATCTGGGGGTCCTTGTTCATCAGTCTATGAAAGTAAGCATGCAGGTACAGCAGGCAGTGAAGAAAGGGAGTGGCATGTTGGCCTTTATAACAAGAGGAATCAAGTAGAGGAACAAAGAGATCCTTCTGCAGTTGTACGGAGCCCTAGTGAGACCACACCTGGAGTATTGTGTGCAGTTTTGGTCCCCTGATTTGAGGAAGGACATTCTTGCTATTGAGGGAGTGCATATGCTGAGAGAATGGAGTAGCTGGGCTTGTACACTATGGAGTTTAGAAGGATGAGAGGGGATCTCATTGAAACATATAAGATTGTTAAGGGTTTGGAGACACTAGAGGCAGGAAACATGTTCCCGATGTTGGGGGAGTCCAGAACCAGGGGCCACAGTTTAAGAATTAGTAGCAAGTAATTTAGAACGGAGATGAGGAAACACTTTTTCTCACAGAGAGTGGTGAGTCTGTGGAATTCTCTGCCTCAGAGGGCGGTGGAGGCAGGTTCTCTGGATGCTTTCAAGAGAGAGCTAGATAGGGGCCTTTAAAATAGTGGAGTCAGGGAATATGGGGAGAAGGCAGGAACGGGGAACTGATTGGGGATGATCAGGCATGATCACATTGAATGGCGGTGCTGGCTTGAAGGGCCAAATGGCCTACTCCTGCACCTATTGTCTATTGTCTATAATGCTTGTATTAAGTTATTGGTATATGTAGTCTAAATTAAAGACTGCAAACAGCCTCTTAAAAATTCAGTCCTTAGTTTAAGAAAATATATCTGTCAACACAAAATGTCAACTTCCTTAGAAGATGGAGGAGACTAGAGATGTGAACTAATGCCCTAGAGAACGTCTACAGGTGTACGATGGACAGTATATTGACTGGTTTTACAAAAGTACTGGGGAAACTCAGCAGGTGCAGCAGCATCTATGGAGCGAAGGAGATAGGCAACGTTTTGGGCCGAAACCCTTCTTCAGACTGACGTAGGGTGGAGGGTGGGGGGGGGGGGGGGGGGGGGGGGGGGAGAAGAAAGGAAAAAGGAAGAGGGGGAGCCCGAGGGCTGAGGGAGAGGTGAGAAGGGGAGGAGACAGCAAGGGCGACTGGAAATTGGAGAAGTCAATGTTTATGCCACTAGGGTGCAGACTGCCCAAGCGGAATATGACGTGCTGCTTCTCCAATTTCCGGTGGTG
>OY740787.1:86892259-86944759 GCA_963514005.1 Raja brachyura
GACAGTTTTGTACAATTATGGTTACCCAGTATTATGGTTATTAATGTTTTTATTATACATTTATCTTAAGGTTCTTCACTTTGCAGGCCTGCAAACTGCAGCAAATAGGAATGTCATTGTTCCAATGTTGGTACATAGGACAATTAAGCACCCTTGATTCATGAAACCCAAATCTCTCATGGTATCTTCATCATACACAATATCGCTGATGTGTTGCAGGCATGAGAAGGGAAAACTCAACAGTGATTTTCCTCTCCGAACAGCCCAGTGACATTTGACACAAGGCTGAGGAACATAACACATGAAGAGCCTTGCTCAGACCCGCAGAAGTTGACCGGTGGGGCAGCGGTAGAGTTGCTGCCTCACAGCGCCAGAGGCCCGGGTTCGATCCCGACTACGGGTGCTGCCTGTACGAAGTTTGTACCTTCTCCCCGTGACCTGGTGGGCTTTCTCCGGGTGCTCCGGTTGCCCTCCCCACATTCCAAAGACGGAGGTTAACGAGCTTCTGTAAAATTGTAAACTGTCGCGAGCGTTTAGGAGAGTGCGATCGATGGTGGGCGCGGACTTGGTGGGCCGAGGGGGCCTGTTTTCCACACTGAATCCAAAGTCTACAGATGTTTAAACAGCAGCTGGATGTGAGACGGCAGCTGCAGGTTGATTTAATAGGGTGCCTTTGACAACTTTGAGGGCATTTCTTTGGCTACATCATCAAGACGTCACAAACAGGAGAGACTTGGCCTGATTTGGAAAAGTGCATCGTTTGGTAGTGCGGGGCAGGTGTGAATTACCAATGGGGCAGTTCCGCACAATCTCCCCCCCACCGCCCACCGCCCTTGCATTGCTACCCGTGCCACTTTGCCAAAGACACAGAACAAAGTCTTTGGCCACCAGGAGAAGGACCTGGACCCAGAACATCTCCAGAGATGCTGCCTGCCCCGCTGAGTTACCCCAGCTTCTTGTGTCTATCCTCGGTTTAAACCAGCACCCGCTGGTTTATCTACACATTATTACCGACATGTTATTCCCCGTATCATGTATCTGTGCAATGTACTCGCGGTCATCGTGCATTGTCTATCCGCCGGCTGGACACATCGGTACACATGACAATAAACTTCAGTCTGAAGAAGGGTCCCCACCCGAAACGTTGCCTATTTCCTTCGCTCCATAGATGCTGCCTCACCCGCTGAGTTTCTCCAGCATTTATGTCTAACTTCGATTTTTCCAGCATCTGCAGTTATTTCTTAAACATGCCAATAATCTGAACTGAGACAGCTTGCACCTGGGGACTGACGTTCCTTGGTAGCCTTTAAGAAACTAAAATACCCAGGCACACACACTGGCTATGGCCTTCTCGCATCTCACTCCCCTCCTCTCCAAACCTCAGACCCCCCCTCTCTTGCACTCCCCCAACTCACTCCCCTCCCCTCCCACCTCCCCCCCCCCCCCCCACCCACATCTCACCCCCCCCCCCCCAGTTCATGTGATAGGAGCAGAATTAGGCCATTCGGCCCATCAAGTCTACTGCACCATTCAATCAAGGCTGGACACAAAATGCTGGAGTAACTCAGCGGGACAGGCAGCGTCTCTGGAGCGGAGGAAGAGGTCTGAAGAAGGGTCTCGACCCGAAGCGTCACCCATTCCTTCTCTCCAGAGATGCTGCCTGTCCCGCTGAGTTACTCCAGCATTTTGTATCTATCTTTGATTCAAACCAGCATCTGCAGTTCCGTCCTACACATTCAATCATGGCTGATCCATCTCGTTCTCCTAACCCCATTCTCCTGCCTTCTCCCCGTAACCCCCGACACCCGTACTAGTCAAATCTATCCATCTCAGCCTTAAACCTATCCACGCACTTAGTCTCCACAGCCGTCTGTGGCAATGAATTCCACAGACTCACCAAAGGTGTGTCCTTTAATTCTGAGGCTACGGTCTCTGATCCTAGACTCTCCCACGAGTGGAAACCTCAGACCCCCCCCCCCTCCCCCCCCACCAATACCACAGACCCCACTCCCCATAACTTAGACCTACCTCCCACCACCCCTTCCCCCACATCCCAGACCCCCAGCAAGTTTGACCCTCCCTCCCTCCCCCACCCACATCTCACACCCGTCACCACTTCCCTGTCCCACATCAGACCCCCCCCCCCCCACCTCTAAGGTTCACCGCACACAACGCCCTGTCACTAACCATTGCACTGCCTCAACTATGAAACCTGGGGCCACTTCCACAGTGGACCAGGGTGGCCAGGAGAGGGAGGGGGGGGGGGGAGAAATAGGGGGGAGAGATAGTGACAGGGAGAGAGAGCAGGTGGGAGAGGGGGAGACAGAGAGAGAGAGAGAGAGACAGAGAGAGAGAGAGAGCAGGGGAGAGAGAGAGAAGGGGAGAGAGAGAGAGGGGGAGAGACACAGAGAGAGGGAGGGAGAGACAGAGAGAAGGGGATACACAGAGAGGGGGGGGAGAGAGAGAGAGAGAGAGAGAAGGAGAGACAGAGAGAGAGTAGGAGAGAGAGAAGGGGGGGAAGAGAGAAGGGGAGGAAGAGAGAAGGGGAGGAAGAGAGAGGGGGAACAGGGGGGGAGAGAGAAGGGGAGAGGGAGAGAACAGGAGTAGGGAGAGAGAGAGAGAGCAGGGGAGAGAGAGGGGGCAGGGAGAGAGAGAAGGGGAGACACAGAGAGAGAGAGAGAGAGAGAGAAGGGGAGAGAGAGAAGGAGAGAGAGAGAGAAGGGGAGACAGAGAGAGAGAGAGAGAGAGAAGGAGAGAGAGAGAAGGGGAGAGAGAGAAGGGGAGACAGAGAGAGAGAGAGAGAGAGAGAGAAGGGGAGACAGAGAGAGAGGAGAGAGAGAGAGAGAAGGGGAGACAGAGAGAGAGAGAGAGAGAGAGAGAAGGGGAGACAGAGAGAGAGAGAGAGAAGGGGAGAGAGAGAAGGGGAGACAGAGAGAGAGAGAGAGAGAGAAGGGGAGACAGAGAGGGGAGGCAGGGGAGAGAGAGAGATAAGGGGAGACAGAGAGGGGAGCAGGGAGAGAGAGAGAAGGGGAGAGAGAGAGGGGAGGCAGGGAGAGAGAGAGAAGGGGAGAGAGAGAGAAGGAGAGAGAGAGAAGGGGAGACAGAGAGAGAGATAAGGGGAGAGAGAGAGGGGAGCAGGGAGAGAGAGAGAAGGGGAGACAGAGAGAGAAGGAGAGAGAGAGAAGGGATGGGGAGCATCAGCTGCCTGCCCACCTACCTTTGGAAGACGAGGCGTGCGAGGAGGATGCAGAGGGCGAGGGGGAGGGCGAGGTACAGGTCCTGGGCTTGCGGGAAGCTGCCCTCCGCCGTGCTCTTCAGATCTGCCCAGGTCACGTTGTGGGGCAGCCAGAAGCGCTCGTTCCAGAACCAGGCCAGGATGCCGGCCATCTCCGGCCCGTCCCTGCTCTCCTTCCCCTCCCTCCCTCCTTCCCTCCCTCCCTCCCTCCCTCTAGCTTCCACACCTCCTCTCCTCTTCCGCACTCCCCAGCGCTGCCCAGCCTCCAGGGATCCCCCTCTCCTCTCCTCTCCCTGTGCTTTCCACACCTACCCTTCCTGCTCCCCTGTCCCCAGTCTCTCCACACCTCCCTTGCGACCCTTACCCCCCCTCCCTCTCTCCCTTTCTCTCTCTGCAAGTCGTACAGTTGCCCCCTCGCTGCTTCCTGTATCTCCCCACCCCCTCTCTTCTCTCTCTCTATCTGCCTCTCCCTCTCTGTACTGCTATGTATCTCCCTCACCCCCTCTCCCTCTGCCTCTCTTTCACTCTGTCCCTCTCCCTCTCTGTCCCTCTCTCTGTCCCCCTCTCTCTCTGTCCCCCTCTCTCTGTCCCTCTCTCTCTCCCTCTCCCTCTCCCTCTCTGTCCCTCTGTCTCTCTCTCTCTGTCCCCCTCTCTCTCTGTCTCTCTCTCTCTGTCCCCCTCTCTCTGTCCCTCTCTCTCTCTGTCCCTCCCTCCCTCTCTCTCTGTCCCTCTCTCTCTCCCCCTCTCTCTCTGTCCCCCTCTCTCTCTCCCTCTCTGTCCCTCTCTCCCCCTCTCTCTCTCTGCCCCCCTCTCTCTGTCCCTCCCTCCCTCTCTGCCCCTCTCTCTCTCTGCCCCTCTCTCTGTCCCTCTCTCTCTCTGTGTCTCACACTCTGTGTCCCTCTCTCTATCCCTCTCTCTCTCTATCTACTGCTCTCTGTATCTCCCTCACCCCCCTCTACCCCTCTCTCTACTGCTCTCTGTATCTCGCCCCCTCTCTGCCTCTCTCACTGTCTCTGCCCCACTCTCTGTGCTGCTCTCTCTGTGTCTGTGTGTGTGTGTGTCTCTTCTCTCTGGATGCTCTTGGCCTGATTGCTTAGGGCGAGCAGCGGCGGATCCCTGCTCCTGTCTCTCTGTCTGTCTGTCTCTCTCTCTCACACACACACACAGCCTCCCTCGACCGGGAAGTGTCACACACCAAGCAGCCGAGAGCAAGAGATTGGTCGCTAGACCTGTCACACACACACACACCCCGCCGCCGCTCCACCTACACGTCGGACCATGAAAAGATATTCCAATACATATTTATAACAAAATATGACCTTTCTGTTCACCAGCTGCAGATATAATAGCGATGGTAAAATATGCTTAGAACAGCACCATGCCGTCCCACCTTTGTACTCATTCAATGATGTTACTCTATTCACAATGCCAGCATCTTTTTCATCACCACAATGCCCAAACCGTAACAATGAAATAAATGCAACTGGATTACATTTTTCTATTTCCAGATTTTGATTTTCTTGTTGTTTTTGAAAACGTTTTTTTAATATCAAAACCTTCCTGTTTATTATTCCTGAATTATTAATTTGGAGTCTTACACTGTGGAAACAGGCCATTTGGCCCAACCTGCCCACCCCGTCCAATATGCCCCATCTACACTAGTCCCAGCTGCCTGCGTTTGGCCCACATCCCTCTAAACCCATCCTATCCATGCACCTGCCTAAATGCTTCTTAAACATGCCTCAACTGCCCCCCTCTGCCAGCCCCGTCCATGCACCATCGTGCACATTGTGTACAAGGGTTGCCCTTCAGGTGCTGATTAAATCTTCGCCATCAACCTATGTCCCCTGGTGCTCGAGGTAGAAGTCTCTGGGTAAACCCTCTGTGCATTCGCCCTGTCGATTGCTCATGATCTCATACACCTCCATAAGATCACCCCTCATTTATTAAACATTGTGATAGCACCTACTTCAACCATGGCAGGTTGTTCCATACACCCACCACTCATTGTGTGAAAAAGTTGCCTCTCAAATTCCTCATAAATCTTTCCCCCCTCATCATAAACCTAAATCCACTGGTTCTTGATTCCCTTAATCGCCCTGTCCCACTGTACCAGCTAATTCAAGAGTTCTCCCGAGTTTGCCCTGATTCCAACTCGGAGAATTACGTTAATAGCCGCTCGTCAGTACTCGGGGCTCTCGTGAACATTTTTCAACATGTTGAAAAATCTTCACGCGTCTTCCCGAGCTTACCGCGTTTCCCGAGAACCTGCCGTTAGCGTTACGAGCCGATAAGAGACGTCCCCGCTACGTACATTCTACGTGCTTACCACAAGTTTGATTCTTCTCTCTCTGCCTCTCTCTCTGCCCCACTCTCTCTGCCTCTCTCACACTCTCTCTCTGCCCCACTCTCTCTCTCTGCCTCTCCCACACTCTCTCTCTGACCCACTCTCTCCCTCTGTCTCTCTCTCTCTGCCTCTCTCTCTGTCTCTCTGTCTCTCTCTGTTTCTCTCTGTCTCTCTCTCTGCCTCTCTCACACCCTCTCTTTGACCCACTCTCTCCCTCTGTCTCTCTCTCTCTGCCTCTCTCTCTCTCTCTCTCTCTCTCTGCCTCTCTCTCTGCCCCACTCTCTCTCTCTCTGCCTCTCTCACACTCTCTGACCCACTCTCTCCCGCTGTCTCTCTCTCTCTGCCTCTCCCTCTCTAGCTTCAATCCCTGTCCCACGGTACGAGTTCATTCCAAGAGCTCTCCCGCGTTTGCCCTGATTCGAACTCGGAGAATTACGGTAATGGCCGCTCGTCGGTACTCGGGGCTCTCGTGGACATTTTTCATCATGTTGAAAAATCTTCACGAGTCTTCCCGTGCTCACCTGCCGTTAGCGAATCTTCCCCGAGTATCTGCCGTTAGCGCTAAGAGACGTCCCCGAGCTCCAACGTACCCGCTACGTTCATTCTCCGTGCTTACCACGAAGTTTGTTTTTTTTTAAACTCGTGAGAGCTCTTGGATTACCTCGTACTGTGAGACAGGGCTATTAGTAGTCGCAAAGACTCTTTGCACCTTCCTATTTCTATTCCTATGTATTTACCCAATCTATTCCATTTTCTGGTATTTTGTATTAGTCTGGTCATTTCAGGATTTTTCCTGCTGCTTTCCCCCCTACACCATCAGCTTGAAGAAGGGCTGGAGCGACTCAGCGGGTCCGACTGCATGGGTTACACAAAAAGCTGGAGAAACTCAGCGGGTGCAGCAGCATCTAAGGAGCGAAGGAGATAGGCGACGTTTCGGGCCGAGACCCTTGGGTCAGACTGCATCTCTGGAGAAAAGGAATAGGTGACATCTTAAACATTGAATTTTCTCAATTCTGTCAACCCTGGCTGCCTCCTCCCCTTCCCACCTCTCCCTCAGCCCTCGGGCCCTGACATTCCCTCTCTCTCTATCTCTCCCCCACCCAAGTCGCACTAGCTTCTCATTTTCACACTACAACCAGCTAACAATGGTCTGTTTCCTTTATCATCGATACTTTTTTGCATATCTTTCATTCATTGTTCTTTATCTCTCCACATCACCGTCCATATCTCTCGTTTCCCTGATCCCTGACCAGTCTGAAGAAGGGTCTCGACCCGAAACGTCGCCTATCTCCTTCGCTCCTTAGATGCTGCTGCACCCGCTGAGTTTCTCCAGCTTTTTGTGTATCCCTCGATTCTCCAGCATCTGCAGTTCCTTCTGTAACACAGGTGACGTTTCAGGTTGAGACCCTTCGTCGGGCTCTGGTCTCGACCCGAAAAGGCATCTATTCCTTTTTTCCGGAGATACTGTCTGACCCAGAGTTACTCCAGCTTTTTATGTCTATCTTTGGTTTAAACCAGCGTCCGCAGTTCCTTCCTACACAGTTTGAAGGAGGAACATGACTTGAAACAGTGGTCTGTCCATGTCCTCCAATGGTGCTGCCTGACCCGCTGAGTTCCTCCAGCACTTGGTGTTTCTCACGAGATTCCAGCATCTGCAGTTCCTTATGTCTTCAGACTACATGTACTTTAGGCTTAAGATATACGGCGCGGAAACAGGTCCTTGGCACACAGAGGCCGCGTCGACCAGCGATCGCCCCGAACACTAACACTATCCTACACACTGGGGGCGATTTACTGCAGCCAATTGTCATAAACCTGCACGTCTTTGGAGTGTGGGGGAAAACCGGAGCACCTGGAGAAAACCCACGTGGTCACAGGGAGGACGTGCCAACTCCGTACAGACAGGATCGAGCCTGGGTTCCTCACGCTGCAAGGCAGCAACTGGACCGCTGCACCACCATGCTTTGTTCAAGGCAGACTAGGGTTTTATTGCTTGAAGCGCAGGAGCCTGAGGGGCGGCTTTTCAGAGGTATGTAACAATATGATAAGGTGAATACATTTCCCAGGTTGGGGAGTCGAGAACCAGGTTTAAGGTGAGGGGGGGGAAAGATTTAATAGGAACCTGAGGGGCAACGTTTTCCACTCAGAGGGTGGTGGGTGTATGGAACGAGCTGCCCCAGGAGGTAGTTGAGGCAGGGACTATAAAAACATTTAAAGACATTTGGACAGGTACATGGACAGGAAAGGTTTGGAAGGATAGAAACATAGACAAAATAGGTGCAGGAGTAGGCCATTCGGCCCTTCAAGCCAGCACCGTCATTCAATGTGATAAACATAGAAACATAGAAATTAGGTGCAGGAGTAGGCCATTCGGCCCTTCGAGCCTGCACCACCATTCAATATGATCATGGCTGATCATCCAACTCAGTATCCCGTACCTGCCTTCTCTCCATACCCCCGATCCCTTTAGCCACAAGAGCCACATCCAACTCCCTCTTGAATATAGCCAAAGAACTGGCCTCAACGACCTTCTGTGGCAGAGAATTCCAGAGACTCACCACTCTCTGCGTAAAGAATGTTTTCCTCATCTCGGTCCTAAAGGAATTCCCCCTTATCCTTAGACTGTGACCCCTTGGATATTGGGCAAATGTGGGCAGGTGGGACCAGAGTAGATGAGGTACCTTGGTTGGTATGGGGCAAGTTGGACCAAACGGCCTCTTTCCATGCTGTAGGACTCTAAGCTCTATTGTGTGATTATTAAGGGTCAGGACGCATAACATATCATAGAAAATAGGTGCAGGAGGAGGCCATTCGGCCCTTCGAGCCAGCACCGCATCATGTTGCCAGACAGAGTGTATCGTTGGTGACGTTACCAAGTACAGGTGCCTTGTGGTAAGCAAGGTGGAGGTTATGCTAAAGAACAGAACATTTTCAGACAATTAAGCCCATGGCTTGGAGTCTGTGACATCGACGAGGAAGCTAGTGAGGGTGGGGGTTTAGAGATTGCATCAAATTCAATTCCGTTCAAGTCATAGTCACTCTAGCAATGTTACAAAATTTTGAGATTTAAAAAATCAAGTCTGCAATTTATCCCATCAGATAAAGCATAAAAAGAAGTTTAATTTGACACCTAATTCACTTTCATATCTTCAGTATTAAAAAAGTTATGGCCATTTTCATATTCAGAAATTAGCATCTTGTTCCCCATTGCCTTTCAATTGACTTAACTCAAAAGCTGTGATCTAGAACAGTTAAAAGCCCATAACTTTCATAAAAATTAAGAGAACTCAATGAAATTTTCAGTTATTATAGATTGAAGCATTCTGAAACAAATATGAAACAATCTTATTTGGATGACCTGAAATTAAAGCATATAATTAGTTAGTTATCTAATTGTAGCTAATTACAAAATTCAATGAGTAGATCTAAACATCTATCCATTTCTTAAGAAAAGATAAACTTTTTTAAAATTGCGTAAGTGTCCAAATAACATTCACACAATAATCCACAAGATAACATAATTTTTAAATCTCATTTTCATGCATTTCTGGGCCAAATGGAAGGAATTTAGTGTTTAATGCCTGTAAATTAATGGCCATTTAAATCAACTAGCAAGTGGGTTTTAGTGGAATGCGGTGAATTGGAACGTTGCGGTTTGCGGTGAAGGTATAAAAAATACGGCTGGTTCATACATTTTTTTTGGACCCCATTTCGCAACATGAAAATATGATTAAAGCCTCCATAAAAACCAACTTTTAATATAAAAATAAACTGTGTACCTTTTTCTCCCCTACGCAAAATCCTTCCCGTTATCGGCGCTCACGGCTTTTGAAGGTGATTTGTAAATTACTCTAGATAATAAATAATCTAGCGTAATTTAAAAATACCTTCATTCATGAAATGTCGGAGCGATTTTTCTTCCGCAACGAAATCACACGACATGGATCGACTTGCCCAGTCTGAAGAAAAACGGCACTTTAAGCCCGCCCCCCTCTGAAAGGCGCCAAAGTCGCGCACACGGGGAGCGGCAGAACTGCAGCGCTGCTCAAGGCAAGTTTTGTAACATACCTACATAGAGTGATACAGTGTGGAAACAGACCCCGGCCCAACTCGCCCACACCGGCCAACATGTCCCAGCTACACCAGTCTCACCTGTCTGCGTTTGGCCCATATCCTTCTAAACCTGTCCTATCGATGTACCTAACTGTTTCTGAATGGTCCCAGCCGCAACTATCTCCTCTGGCAGCTTGTTCCATACACCCACCACCCTTTGTGTGAAAAAGTTACCCCTCGGATTCCATTTCCCCTTCACCTCAAACCTATGTCCTCTGGTCCTTGATCCACATACTCTGGGCAAGAGACTGTGTGCATCGATTCCTCACACACCTCTATAAGATCACCCCCTCATTCTCCTGTGCTCCAAATTGGTAGCTTTAGAATTTGTGGTTTGAGTATTGACATCCAGGACAATGCAGGACAACGGTCTGAGAAGGGGTTCTGACCCGAAACGCCATCTGTCCATCCCCCTCCACAGATGCTGCCTGACCCGCTAAGTTCCACCAACAATTTGTGTGCTGTTCAAGATTCCAGCATTGGCAATCTCTTTTTTTGCAGAGGACACCAGCAGAGGGCTGGTTCCAAGGACTTGTCACCTCAACCCCATTGTTGACATTGCACTTTGTCTATGCAGATTACTATCTAAATGGCATCAAGTTGGGACATGGGAAGTACAACGGGATCTGGGGGTCCTTGTACATCAGTCTATGAAAGTAAGCATGCAGGTACAGCAGGCAGTGAAGAAAGCGAATGGCATGTTGGCCTTTATAACAAGGGGAATCAAATATAGGAGCAAAGAGGTCCTTCTGCAGTTGTACAGAGCCCTAGTGCGACCACACCTGGAGTATTGTGTGCTGTTTTGGTCCCCTAATTAGAGGAAGGACATTCTTGCTATTGAGGGAGTGCAGCGTAGGTTTACTCCCGGGATGGCGGGACTGTCATATGCTGAGAGAGTGGAGCGGCTGGGCTTGTACACTCTGGAGTTTAGAAGGATGAGAGGGTATCTCATTGAAACATATAAGATTGTTAAGGAGTTGGACACGCTAGAGGCAGGAAACATGTTCCCAATGTTAGGGGAGTCCTGAACCAGGGACCACAGTTTAAGAATAAGGAGTAAGCCATTTAGAACGGAGACAAGGAAACACTTTTTCTCACAGAGTGGTGAGTCTGTGGAATTCTCTGCCTCAGAGGCCAGTTCTCTGGATGCTTTCAAGAGAGAGCTAGATAGGGCTCTTAAAGATAGCGGAGTCAGGGGATATGGGGAGAAGGCAGGAACGGGGTACTGATTGTGGATGATCGGCCATGATCACATTGAATGGCGGTGCTGGCTCGAAGGGCCAAATGGCCTACTCTTGCACCTATTGTCTATTGTCTATTGTCTTTTGTGTATGGAACCGATAAGCGGGCATGTCAGAATGAGGAACAGCTTCTTCCCCTCTGTTAACAGACTTCTGAACAGTCCTTCCGTAAGCTAGGGTACTGTCTGATTCTGTTGACAATGGGCTTTGTCTATGGAACTGATGCGCGACGAAGCTGAGAACTATATCCTGCACTCTGTATGCCCTCATGTGGTACAATTTAATCATACGTTACTGTCACGTGTTCCTAGACACAGTGAGACGCCTTGACTTTGGATACAATACAGAAAGTAGGCAAAGAGTTGGCTCAGGACAAAGTTACAAAAGTCCACAGCTCAGAGGCTGGTCAGAAGAACATCAACATGGAAACCAGGGACAGTGGTTCACTGAGTGATGAAATGCCTCAATGCAAAAGAGAAATATGAGGAATATTAAGAAGTCATGGATTTGACTTGTGAATAGACAATAGACAATAGGTGCAGGAGTAGGCCATTCGGCCCTTCGAGCCAGCACCGCCATTCAATGTGATCATGGCTGATCATCCCCAATCAGTACCCCATTCCTGCCTTCTACCCATACCCCCTGACTCCGCTATCTTTAAAAGCCCTATCTAGCTCTCTCTTGAAAGCATCCAGAGAACCTGCCTCCACCGCCCTCTGAGGCAGGGAATTCCACAGACTCACCACTCTCTGTGTGAAAAAGTGTTTCCTTGTCTCCGTTCTAAATGGCCTACTCCTTATTCTCAAACTGTGGCCCCTGGTTCTGGACTCCCCCAACATAGGGAACATGTTTCCTGCCTCTAGTGTGTCCAAGCCCTTAACAATCTTATATGTTTCAATGAGATCCCCTCTCATCCTTCTAAACTCCAGAGTGTACAAGCCCAGCTGCTCCATTCTCTCAGCATATGAGAGTCCCGCCATCCCGGGAATTAACCTACCCTGCACTCCCTCAATAGCAAGAATGTCCTTCTTCAAATTAGGGGACCAAGACTGCACACAATACTCCAGGTGTGGCCTCACTAGGGCTCTGTACAACTGCAGAAGCATGCAGTCCTTCCTATTTACTCCACGGAGGCCTATTCACACATTTGAAGATTCCTGGAAGATTCACACACCTGTTAACTTCATACGTTGAGGAGACATAGGAGCAAAAATGTGGCCATTCAGCCCATCGAGTCTACTCCGCTGATCTACCTTTCCCTCTCAGCCCCATTCTCCTGCCTTCTCCCTGAGACCCGTGCTAATCCAGAACCTGCCAACCTCCATTTTAACAATACCCAACAACTTGGCCACAAGTCCCAAATCTTCCCTGTTCCAAAGAAAACAATCCCAGCCTGTTCAACCCTTCCTCAGTCACAGGTACACTCCTCCAGCCCTGGTCAATGAGTCATCTACACTGCCCACTTCATTGTAGAATCATATATGGTGACCAGACCCAT
The DNA here is from genome assembly GCA_963514005.1 of Raja brachyura. Next base: position 86,904,694 of record OY740787.1, read on the forward strand.
ACTCAGTCACCTAACTGGTGTTGTACACTGTTGCAGCATAGCCTCCCCGCAGTCACGCTCATTGCCGTGTCTGATAAAGAACTGCATCTTAATCCAACCCGAACCCTAAGGCATCGGTTTTGTCTTCTTAACAAACGTTATTGTTCTGACCTGCTCTCTTTAAAGATCTTCCAAGACCGAATGTGTAGGAAGGAACCGTCAATGCTGGTTTAAACCGAACATGGACCCAAAAAGCTGGAGTAACTCAGCGGGACAGGCTGCATCTCTGGAGAGAAGGAATAGGTGACATTTCGGGTCCGGACCGGGTCTGAAGAAGGGTCTCGACCCGAAACGTCACCTATTCTTTCTCTCCAGAGATGCTGCTGCTTGTCCCACTGAGTTACTCCACAAGTGGGGTACCACAAGGCTCAGTGCTGGGACCCCAGCTATTTACAATATACATTAATGATCTCGATGAGGGAATTGAAGGCAATATCTCCAAGTTTGCGGATGACACTAAGCTGGGGGGCAGTGGTAGCTGTGAGGAGGATGCTAGGAGACTGCACGGTGACTTGGATAGGCTGGGTGAGTGGGCAAATGTTTGGCAGATGCAGTATAAAGTGGACAAATGTGAGGTTATCCACTTTGGTGGCAAAAACAGGAAAGCAGACTATTATCTAAATGGTGGCCGATTAGGAAAAGGGGAGATGCAGCGCGACCTGGGTGTCAGGGTACACCAGTCATTGAAAGTAGGCATGCAGGTGCACCAGGCAGTGAAGAAAGCGAATGGTATGCTAGCTTTCATAGCAAAAGGATTTGAGTATAGGAGCAGGGAGGTTCTACTTCATTTGTACATGGTCTTGGTGAGACCACACCTGGAGTATTGCGTACAGTTTTGGTCTCCAAATCTGAGGAAGGACATTATTGCCATAGAGGGAGTGCAGAGAAGGTTGACCAGACTGATTCCTGGGATGTCAGGACTGTCTTATGAAGAAAGACTGGATAGACTCGGTTTATACTCTCTAGAATTTAGGAGATTGAGAGGGGATCTTATAGAAACCTACAACATTCTTAAGGGGTTGGACAGGCTAGATGCAGGAAGATTGTTCCCGATGTTGGGGAAGTCCAGGACAAGGGGTCACAGCTTAAGGATAAGGGGGAAATCCTTTAAGACTGAGATGAGAAATACTTTTTTCACGCAGAGAGTGGTGGGTCTCTGGAACTCTCTGCCACAGAGGGTAGTTGAGGCCAGTTCATTGGCTATATTTAAGAGGGAGTTAGATGTGGCCCTTGTGGCTAAGGGGATCAGGGGGTATGGAGAGAAGGCAGGTACGGGATACTGAGTTGGATGATCAGCCATGATCATATTGAATGGCGGTGCAGGCTCGAAGGGCCGAATGGCCTACTCCTGCACCTATTGTCTATGTTTCTATGTTACTCCAGCATTCTGTGTCATACTCCAAGATCATTCTTCTATTCCTCAGTACCATTCAATGCCCTAGTTTTAAATTTATTCAGCTTCCAAATTCGAAAGTTGTCTGACGCTGTAAAATTGCAATCCTGCAACTCTTAATGCAGCGTAAAGACTGATACGTTGCATGCTATGCACTAAAGACTTTGCTTTAGACGTCTGAGATTCAGTGTGGGTTGCAGGTCTTTGCAACCCCAAGCTTATGGAGAAGGTTGTTGCATGCCTTGCTATTCACTGTAGCCTTCACGGAGGCCCCGTTGTCTGGCAGGATGCGGTGGAGCACCAAGATGTTTCAGACACTCTGCGATGGTGGCGTTGGACCTGTGCGCAGCATGGTGCTGCAACGTTGCCATTGTGAAAGGCTTGAGATAATTCGGAGACTGCGCTGCCTTGAAAAGTCCTTCCCCTCACCCTGGATCTCATAGCACTGTTACAAAATTTTGAGATTTTAAAAATCAAGTCTGCAATTTATCCCATCAGATAAAGCATAAAAAGAAGTTTAATTTGACACCTAATTCACTTTCATATCTTCAGTATTAAGAAAGTTATGGCCATTTTCATACTCGGAAATTAGCATCTTGTTCCCCATTGCCTTTCAATTGACTTAACTCAAAAGCTGTGATCTAGAACAGTTAAAAGCCCATAACTTTCATAAAAATTAAGAGAACTCATTGAGATTTTCAGTTATTATAGATTGAAGCATTCTGAAACAAATATGAAACAATCTTACTTGGATGACCTGAAATTAAAGCATATAATGAGTTAGTTATCTAATTGTAGCTAATTACAAAATTCAATGAGTAGATCTAAACATCTATCCATTTCTTAAAAGATAAACTTTTTTTTAAATTGCCTAAGTGTCCAAATAACATTCACACAATAACCCACAATATAACATAATTTTTAAATCTCATTTTCATGAATTTCCGGGCCAAATTGAAGGAATTTAGTGTTTGATTCCTATAAATTAATGGCCATTTAAATCAACTAGCGAGTGGGTTTTAGTAGAATGCGGTGGATTGGAACGTTGCGGTTAGCGGTGAAGTCGGGAGGAAAAATACTGTTTGTTCATACATTTTTTGGACCCCATTTCGCAACATGAAAATATTATTAAAGCCTCCCGAAAAACCAACTTTTAATATAAAAATAAACTATTTACCTTTTTTTCTCCCCTACGCAAAATCCTTCCGGTTGTCGGCGCTTACGGGTTTTGAAGGTGATTTTTAAATTACTCTAGTTAATAAATAATTCAGAGTAATTTAAAAATACCTTCATTCATGAAATGTCGGAGCGATTTTTCTTCCTCAACGAAATCGCCCGACATGGATCGATTTTTCCTGCCTGTGGAAAAACGGCACTTTAAGCCCGCCCCCCTCTGAAAGGTGCCAAAGTCGCGCACACGGGGAGCGGCAGAACTGCAGCGCTGCTCAAGGTAAGTTTTGTAACATATCTAGATCTCATTCATCAATCACATCGGAGGTAGATGCAAAGTGCTGAAGAAGGGTCTCAGGCAGCATCTCTGGAGAACATGGATAGGTGACGTTTTGGGTCGGGACCCTTCTTCAGACTACATCTTCCTCCAACGGTTGCAGGGAGATGAGAGCGTGGCTGGGGGGGGGGTGGGTCTTTGATGAAGAAGGGTCCCGACCCGAAACGTCACCTATCCATGTTCTCCACAGATGCTGCCTGACCCGCTGAGTTACTCCAGCACTCTGTGAAACGTCACCTATCCATGTTCTCCACAGATGCTGCCTGACCCGCTGAGTTACTCCAGCACTTGATGTTTACATTTGCAGACCAGTATCTGCAGTTCCTTTTTTCAACTACGCAACAATACTCAACACTAAAGATAGACGCAAAAAGCTGGAGTAACACAGAGGGTCTGAGAGCATCTCTGGAGAAAAGGAGTAGGAGACCTATTCCTTCTTTCCAGAGATGTTGCCTGTTCCATTGAGTGACTCAACGGAGCATTTTGTGTCTATCTTCAGTGTAAACCAGCATCTGCAGTTCCTTCCCATGCAAAGTGCTGGAGTAACTCAGCGGGACAGACAGAGTCTCTGGAGAAAAGGAATAGGTGCCGTTTTGGGTCGGATCCCTTCTTCAGACACCTCACCTGTTCCTTCTATCCAGAGAATCTACCTGTCCTGCTGAGTTAAGGGCCTGTCCTACCAGCATCCGACTCCATGCGATGAGCGCGATCAAACTAGAAGGGGGGGCCGCGCGGAGGTCGGGTGATCCCCTGTACAGGGCCGTTCCCACCAGCATGCGCCTGCATGTGGCAAGCGCGACCAAACCGGCAGCAGGGGCCGCGCGGAGGTCGGGTGAGTGGCGCAACGTGGCGCAAAGTGAGGCGAACTTGGAGCGAAGTCTTCAAGGTAAGTTCGCCAGGACAGAGAGGGGCACAGAGGCACACACACAGAGGGCCACGGAGCCACACACATAGAGGGTCACGGAGGCACCTACAGATCACGGAGGCACGATGTCGAGGCGGTGTGTAATGCGTCGAGGCGACTGCGAGCCGACAAGCCGTTGCCGCGCGGAATTTTTGAACATAGTCAGTTTTTCGGAGTCCCGCGCGATGTCGGGACGAACTCCGCACAATTACGCACGGCTCCAGCGATCGAAGTGGGACCGGCCCCGCGACGCCGGACGGCTCAAGCGACCACGTTAGGTCGCGCTCATCGCATGGAGTTGCATGCTGGTGGGACAGGCCCTTTACTCCATCATTTTGTGTTTATCTTCGGTATAGCGTAGACCAGCATCTGCAGTTCCTTCTTACTCACTCATCACCTCTTTGTTGATGGGTAACTTTGCCACACTGCAATCAGTAGCATACTGCCATACAAAAGGCACTTGTGGTGATCAACAGTGAATATCAAGGCAGCCATGGGTCACAGAGCCCTGAGTCGGCTTGCGTTTCTTGTTTGCAGGTCACTCCAACGCATGATGAGCAATGAAGGCCATCGACAGATCATTAAGACTGAGCTGGGCTCGTAGATACAAATGGAAACTGCATATTGATCACACCAGGAGGCAATGGGACTGGACATAGACAGGGTGAATGCGCAGAATAAGTCGACCTGGCTTTCATTCACCGGAATTTAGAGGATGAGGGGGAATCTTATAGAAACATACAACATTCAAACAAAGAGGGATTGGACAGGCTAGATGCAGGAAAATTGTTCCTAATGTTGGGGGAGTGCAGAACCAGGGGTCACAGTTTAAGAATAAGGGGTAGGCCATTTAGGACTGAGATGAGGAAAAACTTTTTCACCCAGAGAGTTGTGAATGTGTGGAATTCTCTGTCACAGAAGGCAGTGGAGGCCAATTCACTGGATGTTTTCAAAGGAGAACTGGATTTAGCTCTTAGGGGTAATGGAATTAAGGGATATGAGGAAAAGCAGGAATGGGTGACTGATTGTGGATGATCAGCCATGATCATATTGAATGGCAGTGCTGGCTCGAAGTGCCGAATGGCCTACTCCTGCACCAACTTTCTATGTTTCTATGTTACCCAGGGTAGAGGAACCAAGAACCAGAGGGCACAGGTTTAAGGTGAGGGGGGTAAAGATTTAATGGGATCCCCAGGGGCAACTTTATCACACAGAGGGTGGTAGGTGCAGGGAACAAGCTGCCACAGGGGGGTAGTTGAGGCATATACCATGACTGCTCAGGTAATTTGCTCAGGTACATGGATAATATAGGTTTAGAGGGATATGGGCCAAACGCGGGCAGGTGGGATTAGTGTAGATGGGGCATGTTGGTCGATGTGGGCTAGTTGGCCGAAGGGCCTGTTTCCATGCCGTGTGACTCTGTGAATCTACGACATAAGGTGCAGGGTATAGATCGTGGAGCAACAATAGTGCAAATCCTTAAGGGCCTGTCCCACCTGGGCCTCATTTGCGCGTCACGCAGATGGCACGAGAAGATTTTGTACATCCCAAAATCCTGGCGCGTCACTGCGCATCACTGCCTACATCACCACGCACCATGCGTGCAAAATGCACACCATGCACACGTAATGCGCACCATCCAGGCGTCGTGACCCGTAAACGATGTCGCGTAAATCACGCGCAAATTACGCCCAAGTGGGACAGGGCCTTTACAGTCTGAGATGTTCTGAGAGCGGAAGAAAAAAACTCGCTGCAAATCGACAAGCCTGTAAACACAATAATGCACAGATCAATATATAATAATCAATAACACAGTAAATTAATAACCGTAAGACCCGGCTTTAATCCCGACTACTGGTGTTGTCTGTACGGAGTTTGCACGTTCTCCACATGTCCACGTGGGATTTCTCCAGGCACTTCGGTTTCCTCCCACACTCCAAAGGCATGCAGGCCCCTTCCCTCCAACTCTACGACCACATCCTCACCCAGACTCGATACCACAGCCACATCTGCTTCCTCGGGGGCCTGCCTGCGCCTCCATCTCATACCTCGTGGATTCCAGCTCCAATTCCCTGCCTCCCAGTTCGGACCCCAGCCGGACTATCGGTACCGACTGGCCATCCGCCGCCACACTGTGCAATTCTCCAACTGGGCACTGAGATCCACCCTGGTTGCAATGTGCCGGCACCAGCAGGACCTCGTATTGGCTCTCCCGAATCTTCGGGCCACGGCCAGAGTGAGCAACACCGCAAGTTGGAGGAACAGCACCTCATATTCTGCTTGGGGAGTCTGTATCCTCTGGGCCTAAACATTGAATTTTCTCAATTCTGTTAACCCAGACTGCCTCCTCCCCTTCCCACCTCTCCCTCAGCCCTCGGGCCCTGGCATTCCTTCTCTCTCTATCTCTCCCCCCCCCCCCCCACCCAAGTCGCACTAGCTTCTCATTTTCACACTACAAACAGCTTACAATGGCCTGTTTCCTTTATCATTGATACTTTTTTGCATATCTTTCATTCGTTGTTCTTTATCTCTCCACATCACCGTCCATATCTCTCGTTTCCCTGATCCCTGACCAGTCTGAAGAAGGGTCTCGACCTGAAACGTCGCCTATCTCCTTCCCTCCTTAGATGCTGCTGCACCCGCTGAGTTTCTCCAGCCTTTTGAGTAACCCTCGATTCTCCAGCATCTGCAGTTCCTTCTTTAACAAGGTGTGTAGGCTAATTGGCTTCTGTAAATTGTAATTTCTCCCTCGTGTGTGTAGGATAGTGCTAGCGTAGGGGGCGATTGCTGGTCGGCACGGACTCGGTGGGCCGAAGGGCCTGTTCCCGCGCTGCATCTCCAAAGTCTAAAGTAAAAGTTCTAAAGTTTCAGTGGAGATCTAATGTTCAAGAAGGAACTGCAGATGCTGGGGATCTAAACTCACTCAGAAAGGATCTGCAGATTTTCAAGCCTTGGATGATTACAGCAGGCCATGAAATATCAAGAGTCTGTTCAGCTGCTGTCTGTTGAAGTTGACCACAGAAACTGGCCCGGTGTAGTGGCTTGTCGTTGTCATGTGTACCCAGGTACAGTGAAAACCTTTTGTCTGCATGCTAGCCAAATAAATCAAATCACAGCCCCCCCGACAGTTGGCGGCACGGTGGCGCAGCGGTAGAGTAGCTGCCTTATGCCCCTGTCCCACTTAGGAAACCCGAACAGAAACCTCTGGAGACTTTGCGCCCCACCCAAGGTTTCCGTGCGGTTCCCGGAGGTTTCTGTCCTCCGGCAACTAGCACCGCAACCGGCTTCGACTAAAAAATGACCGATTTTTAAAACGGAAACCACTCTCGACCATTAGGGAGACTGACGAAAACCTCCGGGAACCGCACGGAAACCTTGGGTGGGGCGCAAAGTCTCCAGAGGTTTCCGTTCAGGTTTCCTAAGTGGGACAGGGGCATTACAGTGCTTACAGCGCCGGAGACCCGGGTTCGATCCTGACTACGGGTGCTGTCTGTACGGAGTTTTGTACGTTCTCCCCGTGACCTGCGTGGGTTTTCCCCGGGTGCTCTGGTTTCCTCCCACACTCCAAAGATGTATAGATTTGTAGGTTAATTGGTTTGGTATAAATGTAAAATTGTCCCGAGTGTGTGTAGGATAGCGCTAATATGCGGGGATCACTGGTCGGTGCGGACTCGGTGGGCCGAAGGGCCTGTTTCCATGCTGTATCTCTGAACTAAACTAAACTAAACGTACAGCTTCAACAAGTAGTGCAAACAGAAAAATACCAGAATGCAGAATGTAGCTGTACGGTGTTACACATAGAACATAGAACAGTACGACACAGGAACGTGCCAAGGGAAACTGATCTCATCTGCAGCGTTACAGTTGCAGTGAAAAAGTTCAGGATCTGCAAGGAGGTAGGTTGGAAGAATTGGATGACGCGCAAACAGGTATGCGGACAAATCAGTCGTCTAATAAATGAGAGGAAGAAGCTTTTCCTCAATCTGGTGATACGGCTTTTTAGCTTCGGCATCTTTGCCCGACAAGGGAAGGGAGAAGAGGGAATGGCCGTTGTGTTGTTGATTATGTTGGCTGCTTTTCCCGAGGCAGTGTTGAATGTCGATGGAGTCGATTGTGTGTGGGGGGGGGGGGGTCTGCTCTGTGTGACGCACTGGGCTACATCCGCAACTCTCTGCAATGTCTTGCGGTCTTGGGCGGAGCAGTTCCCGAACCAAGCAGTGACGCATCGCCCTGTAGAAGTTGGGAAAATTTGTTGGAGACATTTCCTGAGTGTCCGCAGAAGGTAGAGGCATTGGCGTGGTTTTTGGCCATAACTTCAACGTGGCTGGTCCACAACAGGTTGTTGGTGATATTTATACTTAGCCAATGACTACGTTGTCGGTCACGTTGGCGCAGCGGTAGAGTTGCTGCCTTACAGCAAATGCAGCGCCGGAGACCCGGGTTCGATCCTGACTACGGGCGCTGTCTGTACAGAGTTTGTACGTTCTCCCCGTAACCTGCGTGGGTTTTCTCCTAAATCTGCCCACCGAATCTGCGCCGACCAGCGATACCCGCGCACACGCACAATTCTACACACTTAGAGACGAAGGGCCGAATGGCCGACTTCTGCACCTATTGTCTATTGCCCATTGTCTATTGAGACAATTTACCATTTCCAGGAGCCAATTAACCTCCAAACCTGCACTTCTTTGGAGTGTGGGAGGAAACCCGGAGCACCCGGAGAGAACCCGCGCAAGTCACCGGGAGAAGGTACAAACTCCACGCAGACAGTGCCCGTGGTCGGGATGGAGATGCAACAACAGCCGTGTGAGGCGGTGAGGATGGGCTCGCTGGTGCAGACCAGTGGCATCAGCACCTAGTTCCAATGTGAAACCACACACAGTCCTGCAGTAACTCAGCCACCTGAATCAGTCTGAGGAAGGGTCCCAATGTCACCTAGCCGCGTTCTCCAGAGACCCTGACCCGCTGAGTTACTCCAGCACTTTGTGTCCTTTCAGTGGGTGATGAAGGGCTTGCTGCTGCACCTTGTGAGCCTGGGGTGGGGTGGGAAGCCGGGGCTCTAAATGGCTGGGGAGACAATAGACAAGAGATGCAGGAGTAGGCCATTTGGCCCTTCGAGCCAGCACCGCCGTTCAATGTGATCATGGTTGATCATCCCCAATCAGTACCCCGTCCCTGCCTTCTCCCCATATCCCCTGACTCCGCTATCTTTAAGAGCCCTATCTAGCTCTCTCTTGAAAGCATCCAGAGAACCGGCCTCCACCACCTTCTGAGGCAGAGAATTCCACAGACTCACGACTCTCTGTGTGAGAAAGTGTTTGCTCGTCTCCGTTCTAAATGGCTTCCCCCTTATTCTTAAACTGTGGCCCCTGGTTCTGGACTCCCCCAGCATTGGGAACATGTTTGTGAGCCGGGGATGGGTCGGCAGGTCATTCCATTCATTCAGTTCACATTTTACATTTATTTACTTAAGTTTCTGGCACTGCATTGTGGCCATCCCGGTCCATCACGGGTACTGACCTCCCCGCCATCGACGGGATCTACAGGATGAGGTGGACACTGCATGGTCCATCACGGGTACTGCCCTCCCCACCATCGACGATATCTACAGGAGGCGCTGCCTCAAAAAGGCAGTCGGCATCATCAGAGACCCACACCCCGGCCTGGACGGAGTTTGTACGTTCTCCCCGTGACCTGCGTGGAATTTCTCCGAGATCTTCGGTTTCCTCCCACACGCCAAAGTGCAGGTTTGTAGGTTAATTGGCTTGGTGTAAATGTAACATTATCCCTAGTGTGTGTGGGGTAGTGTTAATGAGGCTTCCCGACGGTGGGGCCTGGGCTGTTGACTGGGAATGGGGCTAGAGGGAGGTGGGGGGAGAACAATCGAAAACGAGGGGGGGGAGCTATGGACAATGGGGACCCAGCGAAGGGGAACTACTTGGTGAAGGGGGGGGGAGAATGAAAGGGGTAGTTGATGCGCTTTGTACGCGATGCGCGATGCACGATGCTTTGATGCGCGATGTGACTTGGATAGGCTGGGTGAGTGGGCAAATGTTTGGCAGATGCAGTATAATGTGGATAAATGTGAGGTTATCCACTTTGGTGGCAAAAACAGGAAAGCAGACTATTATCTAAATGGTGGCCGATTAGGAAAAGGGGAGATGCAGCGCGACCTGGGTGTCATGGTACACCAGTCATTGAAAGTAGGCATGCAGGTGCAGCAGGCAGTGAAGAAAGCGAATGGTATGTTAGCATTCATAGCGAAAGGATTTGTGTATAGGAGCAGGGAGGTTCTACTTCAGTTGTATAGGGTCTTTGTGAGACCACACCTGGAGTATTGCGTACAGTTCTGGTCTCCAAATCTGAGGAAGGACATTATTGCCATAGAGGGAGTGCAGAGAAGGTTGACCAGACTGATTCCTGGGATGTGAGGACTGTCTTATGAAAAAAGACTGCATAGACTCGGTTTATACTCTATAGTATTTAGGAGATTGAGAGGGGATCTTATAGAAACTTACAAAATTCTTAAGGGGTTGGACAGGCTAGATGCAGGAAGATTGTTCCCGATGTTGGGGAAGTCCAGGACAAGGGGTCACAGCTTAAGGATAAGGGGGAAATCCTTTAGGACCGAGATGAGAAGGAATTTTTTCACACAGAGAGTGGTGGGTCTCTGGAACTCTCTGCCACAGAGGGTAGTTGAGGCCAGCTCATTGGCTATATTTAAGAGGGAGTTAGATGTGGCCCTTGTGGCTAAGGGGATCAGGGGGTATGGAGAGAAGGCAGGTACGGGATACTGAGTTGGATGATCAGCCATGATCATATTGAATGGCGGTGCAGGCTCGAAGGGCCGAATGGCCTACTCCTGCACCTAATTTCTATGTTTCTATGTTTCTATGTAACTTTGTCAGCTATTTGTATACATTGTGTACGCAAGCAAAGAACCTCACCGTGCCTTGTGACATGTAACAATAAAGTATTCCTATTCCTATTGCTATTCCTCATGTGCGGGGATCAGTGGTCAGTGCAGACCCAGTGGGCTGAAGGGCCTGTTTCCACGCCGCATCTCTAAATAAACCTCCCTGGCCACACTCTCATCTCACAGCTACCATCAGGAAGAAGGTGCAGGAGCCTGAAAACCGTGACCTCCAGGTTCAAGAACAGCTTCTTCCCATCAACCATCAGGCTATTGAACTTTTCACAACACTAATTCAGATTAGTTTACTATATTGTCACGTGTACCGAGATGAGATACAGTGAAAGCCTTTTGTTACTCAATATTTACTCAACATTCAACTACTTAATTAGAGCACAGTGGGATACTTAACCTCTTCTGAATGCTGATTCCCTGACGGATTTATATACTGTGTTTTGGGGTCTGTTCTGTTTAGTTTGTATTAACTCCTTGAGGAGCGGGGTTACTGAATATTATCTATGGAAGTTATCACTAACCAAACCACCGTTGGGTGGTATCCGCCAGCAGCATTTCTATATGCTGCCATTTCCATTCTTTTTCTTTTTCATTTCTTCCTTTTTTACGAAATATCTGAAATATTTTTATTAATGCACATTTTTTCTGGGAGCTATCTCTGGGGGATAGGAGCAGGGCTCACCCACCCACCCAGCAATTAAAGCAAATATTCCAAATAAAGCGTTGGTCCATTTGAATCAAAGGAGACCATGTATGATTTAAATGCAAGACAATGTTGCTTGGAAAATTGGAGGAATTACATTTTGTAGTTGGAACATTGGGGGCGTTAATGAGCCAATTAAAATGGGTAAAGTACTAGCCCATTTAAAATCAATTAATACTGATATAATATTTCTACAGGAGACGCATCTCAAAAATGGAGCTCACAACAGGCTGAAGGGTAGCTGGATTGGCCAATTATATCATTCTACTTTTTCTTACAAAGCAAGAGGAACGGCAATTCTAATTTGCAAAGGTATACCATTCAAACACAAATCCACTATAGCCGATAATTAAAGGCAGGTACATTATAATATCCGGGGAAATACACTCAACTCCACTGACTATGGTGAATATTGATGCTGCTAATTTCGATAATCCACAATTCTTTAATAAAATATTTAATATAATTGCAGACTCCTGCCAGCAGAATCTGATAATTGGAGGAGACCTGAATTGTGTGCTAGATCCATACTTGGATAAATCTTCACGTCAAAGGAAGTGTACTTCAAAGTCAAAATCGAGTGAACTTTTAAATACGTATATAAATAATACAAACATAACCAACGTATGGAGGATTGGCAACCCATCCGGAAGAGAATACTCTTTTTATTCAGGCGTTCACAAAACGTATACACAAATTGATTATTTCCTGGTGGATGCAAAACTTATCCCTTTCACCTATAACCCAAAATATCATAATAATATCATAACCATATAACCATATAACAATTACAACACGGAAACAGGCCTTCTCGGCCCTTCCAGTCCGTGCCGACCATTTATTTTCCCCTAGTCCCATCTACCTGCACTCAGACCATACCCCTCCATTCCCTTCCCGTCCATATACCTATCCACTTTACTTTTAAATGTTAAAATCGATCCTGCCTGGAAGATCATTCCACACAGCCACCACTCTCTGAGTAAAGAAGTTCCCCCTTATGTCACCCCTAAACTTCTCTCCCTTAATTCTCATGTCATGCCCTCTTGTTTGAATCTTCCCTACCCTCAATGGGAAAAGCTTATCCACGTCAACTCTGTCTATCCCTTTCATCATTTTAAAGACCTCAATCAAGTCCCCCCTTAACCTTCTGCGCTCCAAGGAATAAAGGCCTAACTTGTTCAACCTTTCTCTGTAACTTAGTTGCTGGAACCCAGCAACTTTGTCCATTAACTTTTTCCTTAAAATTGGAAGGAATGCATAATTAAAAAGCATTCTGGAGATTCAAACCACAAATACTAACTGAGCCAAGTTGCTGTGACTATCTGAAGCTACAGATGAAAATATTCTTTGAGACAAACGACACACCCAGAATTTCTGCAGGTTTGTTGTGGGAAACTTTTAAAGCCTATATCAGAGGCTGTATTATCTCTTACCAAGCTTTTCAAAACAAGAAAAACAGGACGGAACAAATGGAATTAGAAAAACAGATTAAACAGCTTCTCAGAAAATACGATTCACCCAACCACTGCAAAACTTAATAAGGTAGCTGCATTAAAACTTAAATTAAACCAGATCCTTTCTGCAAAAATTATTAGGGTATTTCAATATACTAAGCAAAACAATTTTGAATCGGGTGACAAACCACACAAACTTTTGGCACGTCAACTCTGTAAATCAGAGAACGATCACAGTATTCAAAAAATTAGATCAGAAAAAGGAGAGTTGCTTACCCTGCCTAAAGATATTAATGAAAGATTCTTAATATTCTATCAAGCACTATACTCATCAAAAACAACAGCCGATCCTGCAAAGATGAAAAGTTTTCTTGAGAATTGCAATCTCCCTTAATGAGGAGGAACGGGATGAATTAGGTGCTGAGATAACAACAAAAGACATTGCAGAGACATTGTATTAAATCACTGAAAATTGGAAAAACGCCGGTCCAGACGGGTTTAGTAATTAATTTTATAAAGAATTCAATGATTCAATTTCCCCCACGCTTACGAGCCCTTTATATTCAAGCATTTAAAGAACAGACTTTACCACAAACCTTTGCCGAATCAACTGTTACACTGATTCCAAAAAAAGATAAAAGCTTTGAGGAGCCTGGATCATAGAGGGCAATAGCTCTTTTAAATACAGACCAGAAGATATTAGCTAAGTACGTAGCTTTGGCACGTAGATTAAGCTCGGTTATTAATAAATTAATACATCCAGATTATACTGGGTTTATACCTAATCGATATTCGTTTTATAATTTGAGACGTTTGTTTAATATAATATACTCACATAGAACGACAAACGAAGATCTAACAATTATTTCTCTCGACGCAGTAAAAGCTTTCCACCAAGTGGAATGGTCTTATCTTTTCACAGTGTTGGAAAGATTCCAATTGGGAGAAAACTTTACTTTTCTGGGTGAAGCATTTATACATGAATCCGACAGCCAGAATACTGACAAACCAAATACTTTCACCTAAATTTCACTTATCCAGGGGTAACAGACAAGGATGCACCCTTTCACCAATGCTATTTGCATTAGCCATAGAACCCCTTGCAGAGAGTATTAGGTCACATTCGGGCATTCACGGGCATATAATACTAAATATACCACCAATAAGATTTTGTTATATGCAGATGATGTACTTTTATACATTACTAATTCCCAAGTTAGTATCCCAAATGTATCAAACGCTATCGAACGATTTGGTGCTTTTTCTGGTTATAGAATAAATTGGAATAAAAGTGAAATTATGCCAATAAAAGCTCACGATCCTTCTCAATTCCAAAAATTTCCCTTCAGAATTGTTACTGAAAAATTTATATATCTCGGTGTTTGCATGACTAGAAAACACACCTCTCTATTTAAAACAAATTTCCCACCATTAATTACTAAACTATATGCCTACATTCAATTCTGGAAAACACTTCCTATTTCCCTTATAGGTAGTGTAAATGCCATAAAGATGACCTTCCTGCCGCAACTCCTATATTTATTTCAGTCAATACCGATATATCTCCCCAAAAGTTAAAAATAAAATTGATTCTACTATCACTAACTTCATTTGGGACTACAAAACCCACAGAATACATAAAAGACATTTGTGCAAATCCACAGAAAATGGAGGATTAGCTCTTCCTAACTTTCTTTTCTACTACTGGGCGACTAACATTAAAAATGTAATCTTTTGGTTGGACGATACATGTCAATAGGTAAACTGGTTAAAAATGGAGAGGGAAGCTTGTTTGGCTTTTAATATAGGCTCGATCCTTCTATCTCCAATACATCTGAACAAGTCAACGTATGAGCAAAATCCCATAATACACAGTACCCGACGTATCTGAAAACAGTTGAAATCAAGTCTTAAACTGAGAAATTTGTCTCTCCTACTGCCGATTGATAACAATCCCTTGTTTAAACCGTCTACTTTAGATAAGGTGTTTGTTGAATGGAAAAACCTAGGAATTAATACTGTGGGAGACCTTTATAAAAAGGTGAATTTCTTTTATTTTTAAGAACTACAGGAGAAATATCATTTGAAAGCAAGCAATCTTTTTAGATACCTTCAAATCCAAGATTATGTGAAAACATACACAGAAGATTGCCCTTTTATGGGTCCAGATATATTAGACAATTGTTTGAATAGACATGCCGATACAAGTAAGTTCATATCTTACATTTATAACACTCTCTTAAATGTTGATTCCCCACCTTCTGAGATGTACAGACGAGTTGGGTTTATCTATTTCAAAAGATATATGGGAGGAAAGCCTACTATACATACATAACTGTTCTTTAAATGTCAGGCATTCCCTGATACAATTCAAAATATTGCATAGGCTATACTATTCAAAGACCAAATTGAATAAGATCTTCCCAACTGTCTCCCCTATCTGTGATAAATGTCACCTTCAAGAAGCTACCTTAACCCATTCCTGTGCATCCTGTATAAAGATACAACATTTCTGGATGGGAATATTCGATATCATCTCGAAAACACTTAAAATTAAACTGGAGTCAGATGGAAAACTAATAATTTTAGGAATGTCAGAGGGCTGTTCTAAGTTAACGACATTTCAAAGACGTTTCCTTGACCACGGCTTAATAACTGCGAGGAAACTTGTACTCAAATTCTGGAAAAAGATAACAGTTCCCACAGTGAAGATGTGGATCACAGAAATGACCGAGAAGCTACATTTAGAAAAAATTAGGCTGGTTTTGGCTGAGAAAGCAGACCGATGGTCTCTTTTCACTGAATTTCTTCTACAACAGAATGGTTGAATTCTATATTCGTGTACAATTACTTCTAATAAAACAAACATTAAAAAAAACCTTTTGTTGTGGGCTAACTCTTGCATGCGAGGGTCTCGACCCAAAACGTCCCCCATTCTTTCTCTCCAGAGATGCTGCCTGACCCGCTGAGTTACTCCAGCATTTTGTGTCTATATAGGGAATAACGTTTAGTGCGTGCAAATTCAGTAAAGTCCAGTTAAAGATAGTCCGAGGGTCTTCGGTGTAGCTAATCACTGTCTCAGCGACTGTCAACGTCCACGGACTGTGTCTTTGGTTGGACTGTAGACTTTGGTTTTTGCCCTGTTATGGACAACTAGCACCACAGATATACAGTTTATTATATTATTTATTATTTTAATTCTGTTAATCTGCAGCAATTTTCTTTGTTCCGTTTTCAGTACATATGACAATTAAACACTCTCGACGTTTACCGACTAAGGATTTTGCACTGTTGCTGCCCCACCACCTACACCCTGCACCTTATGTGGCAGAATCACAGAGGCATACAGCATGGAAACAGGCCCTTCGGCCCAACCGGCCTATGCCAATCAATGTTCCCCATTCCACACCACTGTACCCTGAACCAACATCTCAAAATGGGGGAAGAGAAACTGTTGAGCGCACCAACTTCAACAGACCAGAGACCACACACAAATGTGACCTTTGCCACAGAGACTGTCACTCCCGTATTGGTTTCTTCAGCCACAAGCGATGCTGCTCTAGCCGAGGTTTGGAGCAAGCAGCCAACAACTAGGGTGCATCACCCATGGTCAGTCATGACCGAGAGGGGCCTACAACACTACTCCCAACTGCCCATGTTTGGCCCATATCCCTCCAAACCCTACCTGTCCAAATGTGTTTTAAATGTTGTTTTTATAGTACCTTCCTTAACTACCTCCTCTGGCAGCTCTTTCCATACACCCACCACCCTCTGTGTGAAAGCGTTGCCCCTCAGGTCCCTATTAAATCTCTCCCCTCTCACCTTAAACCCATGTCCTCTGGTTCTTGATTCCGCTACTCAGGGTAAAAGACTGCGTGCATCCACTGTATCTATTTGTCTCATAATTTTATACACATGATTTCAGTTTAGCTTATTGTCACTGGTCCCGAGTTACAGTGAAAAGTTTCTGTTGCGTTCTACCCAGTCAGTGCTAAGACTGTACATGATTACAATCAGGTTAAATGGTGATGAGGTTACGAGATTCTCAATCTATTTCCTGTACACCATCTCTTCATTATTTGATATCCGGCCCACTACGGTGGTGTCATCCGTGAATTTGTACTTGGCTGCAGAGTCATGGGTCAGTTAGGAGTACAGAAGGGGGCAAGGAAAGGGAGTTTCATGGTTTTATGATTGAATCCTGTCCTTAAACTATCCTAAAGGGGCTGTCCCACTTGGGCGATCATATCCGCGAGTTCTGGCGAGTTTGCCCTCGACTCGTACTCGCAGCATGGTCGGCACGAGGTCGTAGGAGGTCTTCGTAACTCTCCTTCATGCTCGAGAGTGGTCTCCGCGTACTCGAGGCCTCAGCTAGGCCGCGGCGTATGTTGAAAAATGCCTGCGAATGAAAAAAAGTCGCCATGGAAAAAAATCTATACTTTTTTTATTCGTAGATAACTGTCTGGATAAACAGGGTCTAATTAGGAACAGTCAACATGGATTTATGCCTGGAAGGTCATGTTTGACTAATCTTCTTGAATTTTTTGAAGAGGTTACTAGGGAAATTGACGAGGGTAAAGCAGTGGATGTTGTCTATATGGACTTCAGTAAGGCCTTTGACAAGGTTCCTCATGGAAGGTTGGTTAAGAAGGTTCAACTGTTGGGTATAAATGCAGGAATAGCAAGATGGATTCAACAGTGGCTGAATGGGAGAAGCCAGAGGGTAATGGTGGATGGCTGTTTGTCGGGTTGGAGGCAGGTGACTAGTGGGGTGCGTCAGGGATCTGTGTTGGGTCCTTTGTTGTTTGTCATGTACATCAATGATCTGGATGAAGGGGTGGTAAATTGGATTAGTAAGTATGCAGATGATACCAAGATAGGGGGTGTTGTGGATAATGAAGAGGGTTTCCAAAGTCTACAGAGTGATTTAGGCCAGTTGGAAATATGGGTTGAAAGATGGCAGATGGAGTTTAATGCTGATAAATGTGAGGTGCTACACCTTGGCAGGACAAATCAAAATAGGACGTACATGGTAAACGGTAGGGAATTGAAGAATACAGTTGAACAGAGGGATCTGGGAATAACCGTGCATAGTTCCTTGAAGGTGGAATCTCATATAGATAGGGTGGTAAAGAAAGCTTTTGGTATGCTAGCCTTTATAAATCAGAGCATTGAGTATGGAAGCTGGGATGTAATGTTAAAATTGTACAAGGCATTGGTGAGACCAAATCTGGAGTATGGTGTACAATTTTGGTCGCCCAATTACAGGAAGGATGTCAAGAAAATAGAGAGGGTACAGAGGAGATTTACTAGAATGTTGCCTGGGTTTCACAGCTAAGTTACAGAGATAGGTTGAATAAGTTAGGTCTTTATTCTCTGGAGCGCAGAAGGTTAAGGGGGGACTTGATAGAGGTCTTTAAAATGATGAGAGGGATAGACAGAGTTGATGTGGACAAGCTTTTCCCTTTGAGAATAGGGAAGATTCAAACAAGAGGACATGACTTTAGAATTAAGGGACAGAAGTTTAGGGGTAACATGAGGGGAAACTTCTTTACTCAGAGAGTGGTAGCGGTGTGGAATGAGCTTCCAGTGGAAGTGGTGGCGGCAGGTTCGTTGGTGTCATTTAAAAATAAATTGGATAGGCATATGGATGAGAAGGGTATGGAGGGTTATGGTATGAGTGCAGGCAGGTGGGACTAAGGGAAAAAAGTTGTTCAGCACGGACTGGAAGGGCCGAGATGGCCTGTTTCCGTGCTGTAATTGTTATATGGTTATATGGTAGGTTTAGTCGTAGTAGGTCGTAGTAGGTTGGCATGTTAGTCGTAGGTAATCGAGGAGAGTCGAAGGTAGTCAAAGGTAGATAGTCTTCATCAAGGGAGGTCGAAGGAGATCGAAGGAGGTCGTCTTCACTCTCCACTATTCGGTGTCCAATTATCCCGAAGATAGTCGCAGCTAGTTGAAGGTGGTCTTCAACATAGTCGAAGGAGATCTTCAACATGTCATTTTTTCAAACTCTTCTAAACTCGCCAATTAGGTCGCCCAAGTGGGACAGCCCCTTAACGTTTAAGAAACAGTTAGACAGGTACATGGATGGGACAGGTTTGGAGGGATATGGGCCAAACGTGGGCATGTGGGATAAGCATAGCTGGGACATTGTTGGCCGGTGTGGGCAAGTTGGGCCGAAGGGCCTGTTTCCACACTGTATCACTCTGTGACTCTGTGACTCTAGAAGGTAGGAATGAAAGTAGAGAATGAAGAAAAAAGGATAAAAGTACGTAAGTAATTTTTCGTCATTAGTTTAATTTACAGCCATTTAGAAATTTTACTTTCTGCATTTGCAATGCGGTGGCGCAGCGGTAGAGTTGCTGCCTTACAGCAAATGCAGCGCCGGAGACCCAGGTTCGATTCCGACTACGGGTGCAGTTTGTATGGAGTTTGTGCGTTCTCCCCGTGACCTGCGTGGGTTTCCTCCGAGATCTTCGGTTCCCTCCCACACTCCAAAGAGGTGCAGGTTTGTAGGTTAATTGTCTTGGTAAGTGTAAAAATTGTCCCCAGTGGGTATAGGATAGTGTTAATGTGCGGGGATCGCTGGTCGGCACGGACACGGTGGGCTGAAGGGCCTGTTTCCGCCCTGTATCTCTGAACCAAACTAAACATTGAATGATATAGTTCTGAAACAGGCCATTCAACACAAATCAGTCCGTGATGCTGTGTAAACTGTACGTCTTCTCCCAGCCCTTCTCAGGTAATTCAATCAAACCAGTCCAGATTCCAACACCATGTGGTCTGGCTCTCCTGGCTCTTATGCTCCCCCTTCCCTCCAAAAATAGGTCTGAAGAAGGTTCTCGACCTGAAGCATCACCCTTTGATGTAGAAGGGACCCGACCCAAAACGTCGCCTATCCATGTTCTCCGCAGATGCTGCCTGACCGGCTGAGTTACTCCAGCATTTAGTATTTTCATTTGTAGACCAGTATCTGCAGTTCTTTGTTTCTACGAGGCAACTATACTCATCACTAAAGATAACATTGTAAAAAGCAGGATTATCCCAGCGAGTCGGACAGCATCTCCGGAGAAAAAGAATAGGAGACCTTCGGGTCTCGGCTCGAAACGTCACCCATTCCTTTTCTCCAGAGATGCTGCCTGTCCCTCTGAGTTACTCCAGCACTTTGTGTCTATCTTCGGTTTAAACCGGCGTCTGCAGTTCTTTCCTGTGCAATACTCATCAGTAGTCTGCATGCAAGTGTTAAGATTAGTAATTTCATTTCGGAGTCACGTGAGTGACTTCGTGAAGAGCCCGCCGGCACGCATGCGCGACATATCGTCGCAACGCATTGCTGCCGACAGCTGGCGGTGGGGCGCGCTCCTCGCCAGCCCTTCAAAAGGAGCCGCTTAGGTAAGTTAAACTAACCTTAAGTTGGTTGGCCCTTGCTGTCGGTTTTGTCTTTCAGCAAGGGTGCGGATTGGAGTGTTCGGAATGTCTGGACAAAGTCGTCGTGGCCCGGCGCCCTCATCGTTTACACCTGGGGCCGGGAAGAAGGCGGGGAAACCATTGCCGTCTGCTGCTGCAGGTCGGGACCCGCTGAGTCGCCACAGCTCCGAGGAGGAGTGCGTGGAGGAGGACGTCGGGGTGCCTCCTGAAAGGTTGGACCCTGCCACAAGTTCGCCTTTGGCGACAACGGGGAAGGGGTCTCGTGCTGCGGCCCGACCCCCCTCCGCTAGCCCTTCATCAAAAGGCAGCAGAGGCGCCCGTAAGCCTAACCCGGTTCGGGCCAAGGCTCCACCAGCCGCCATGGAGCGGTCTGGTGCAACGGCGGGACCTGGGTCGTTAAGGTCTGCTATCCAACTCCCAACCCCCGCCGCCGGGACGGGGGGCTTGGGTACGGTCCCGCCTCGGTTGCCGAGTCCCCCATGGATGGGTGGACGAGACCATGTGTCGGCACCGTCCGAAATGCGGACAGCCGGCAAGCCCGTGCGGGCGTCGCTCCATGCTTCTGCTGGAGTCGACCCCAAGCCGTCAGGGCCCTTTGTGGCAACGGTTTCTGCTCCCGCCAAGAAGAGGCGGTTGGACACCTTGCCCGCACGGGACTCGCACGGTTTCGCTGCGGCGGCTGAAAGCAATCCATTCCGGCACCGAGATCACTTCTCAGAGGTGCGGGCCGAAGATAGGAGCCCCGGCATGGTTTCTGAGCCGGAGGACTCCGACCATCCGAGTGTTCAGGATGGTGGGCGTATTGACCGCATCGAGCGGCTGCTGGAGCTGTTGCTCCATAATCAACAGCAGTACGCACCCACAGATATCGACAGGCACAGGGCCACCTCGCCAGTTTCTCTTATCAGCGAGTCACAAGGAGAAGAAGGGTTTGACCCTACACCAACACCGTCGGAAGCACCGACACCTGAGCTACTGGACGTGGCGGCCAAATTTGCTGCACCAGTCACAACTGGACTTCCGCTTCAGCCAAAACTGGCAGCAACAATAGACTTTCTCACAAATCAGCGGTTGCAGGAGGAAGTACTTTCGCAGGCCACTCAGCGCCACAAGGCCCCGTCCAACTGTAATGCCCTCAACGTGCCTCTGGTCAATACGCCCATATGGGGCAACATCGGCGTGGCTGTCCGCCATCAGGAGGTTAAACTCCAGTGGATCCTCAAACTCCTCACGGCCGGTATTATCGCCTTTGCGCGGTCGGTCGATGGAACTGACCTGTCATTGGACCAGGAGGATGCGTTGGCGCTGTTATGTGCCACCCAGCACGAAATCAACGATTTTCGGAAGAATAGCATCCGTCCTTCTATCAACCCAAAATTTGCTGGGTTGTATAAACCACCACTGCCACCGCCACCCCGACAACTCTTCGGAGAAGACCTTCCGAAGAGGGTCAAGGAGCTTGATGAGGTAGCCAAAACGGTGGGACTTATGCGATCTCAGATCGCCCCCAGACCGACGGTGCCAAAAGCTCCTCCTGCTCGACCGCGAGGTCCGGTCGCACTAGCATCAAGACCATATGCTGCTACTCAGCACTACTATCAACAGGGCCAGCAGCAGCGGTCTTTTTTGGGGTCAGGCACACAGCGACCCCAGTGGAAGATGAAGCCATCTTATCGTCAGCCCAACCCAGCACCTCCTCGGCCACCCAAGTATGTCAGGGACCGCCGGTGACCATGGAGGTAAGGTGGTCTGGTTTTCTTTCTCCTGCCCCTTTAATCTCACATGTTGGAGGGCGACTCCGGTTCTTTGCTAAAGCTTGGGGATCAGTTACTTCAGATAAATTTGTGTTACAAAATATTCGGGGTCATTCTATTGAATTTATTCACGGCAACATTCCTCCATCCCAGCATATGCCTAAACGGAAGTTTACACTGTCTGCCGTTGAGCAGGCAGCAGCCACGGCTGAAATTTTTCGTTTGGAACAAAAAGGCGTGATAGAAAAAACTATTCACGAGCCCATTGAATTTGTCTCCAATATTTTTACTAGACCAAAAAAGGATGGAGGTTGTCGGGTGATTATTGACTGGACCCAGTTGAATACCTTTGTAACATATACACATTTCAAAATGGACACCTTTGAGACAGCTAAATCACTGATTTCGCATGGTTGCTTTATGGCATGTATTGATTTGAAAGATGCATACTATTCAGTGTCCATCCGGAAACACCACCGGAAATTTTTGAAATTTGTCTGGATGGATCAGCTCTGGCAATATCGGGCCTTACCAAATGGGCTTACTACCGCCCCTAGGCTCTTTACTAAATTACTCAAGCCTATTATGGCCAAATTACGCATACAACATCATATTGTAATGGCTTATTTAGATGATATTCTGATTATTGGCAACACTCTGGAAGCAGCTGAAAGGGCTGTTTCGGCTACTGTCACTATATTTCAGCAGCTAGGGTTTATAGTCCATCCAGAAAAATCGAAGTTTCACCCATCCCAGGTTATGGATTATTTGGGTTTCACGGTGGACTCTATTCAAATGAGGGCCACCATTCCATTTCACAAGGTTGAGGATGTCTCCCTTGCATGTCAGGATCTCGCATCCGCCAGTATACCATCTATTCGGCATACAGCTAAGGTGATTGGGAAAATCGTAGCTTTATTTCCGGCAGCCCGATTTGGGCCTTTGCATTATCAAAATTTGCAAAGGGCCAAGATTGCTGCATTAAAAAAGAACGCTGGTCATTTTGACAGACCTATGGGGCTGCCTTCTGATGCTAAGGTTGAGCTACAATGGTGGGTGTCCAATATTGGCAGGGCATTCAAACCCATTGTTGTGCCCAATCCGGTGGTATATTTGCAAACTGACGCAAGCTCTCTAGGCTGGGGAGCTGCGGACAGCTCTTCTAGTTGTGGTGGCAGGTGGGATCCCCTTGAAGCTAGCATGTTGCTAATACAAGGGGTTAACTATTTGGAGCTGCATGCAGCATTTCACGGACTACGGGCATATTGTGCTAATCTTAGTGGAACTCATGTCCGTCTCCAAATAGACAACACCACAGCGGTGGCATATTTAAACCATATGGGCGGTACCAGGTCAGTCTCTTGTGACAAATTGGCTAATACTATTTGGTGCTGGTGTATTGATCGTGATATTTGGATTTCAGCCACCTATTTGCCAGGTAGGCTTAATACTGTGGCAGACACCAGGTCACGCAAATTCAATGATAGTATTGAGTGGATGCTGCATCCTCAAATATTTGCCCAAATTACAGCCAAATTTGGCCAACCGGATATAGACCTTTTTGCGTCCCGGTTGAACCATCAGGTACCGACATACGTTTCATGGGAACCAGACCCTGGGGCATTAGCGATTGATGCATTCTCGCTAGACTGGGGGAATTGGTTTTTCTATGCATTCCCCCCGTTTTGCCTCATCAGTCGGGTATTACAAAAAATCAAGATGGATTCTGCCAGAGGCATTCTTGTCATACCCGACTGGCCTACGCAGCCTTGGTATCCGGTGGTCTCTGACATGATTAGTCAACCTTGGGTCCCTCTAGCGGGTTGCCCACATTTGGTTTCTCACCCTGTTTCAGGGGAGTTACACCCCTGCCATGCCTATCTAAAATTACTGGCTTGCAGGTTCTGACCAGGCCATGGATGCAGTATGGCCTCACCACCCGGACCATGAACACCATTGGAGCATCATGTCGAGAGTCAACCAGGCGGAGATATCTCTCCCACATCACCAAGTGGGAAGCCTACTGCAGTCGCTCTCACATCGCCTATGATGATGTCTCCATAGCCGATGTCCTGGAATTCCTCGCGGGGTTGCACCACGATGAGCACTTGAGTTACAGTGCCATCAACAGCGCAAGGAGTGCGCTATCATTCTACCTCAACATCGAGGTTGGATCGAACAGGCTAGTGTCCAGGCTGATGCGGGGAATATTCAATCTAAATCCGCCGACACCACGCTACAACATCACCTGGGATGTCAGGGCTGTACTTACCCTGCTCAGGTCGTGGTCACCCATGGAAGGGTTACAGCTGGACCAACTCACTATGAAATTGGTGATGTTACTAGCGCTGACTTCAGCACAGCGGGTTCAGACGCTCCACAAACTACGTATTGACAGGATGACGTCCACCCCTGGAGAAGTAGTCTTTTTCATTGATGAGCTACTAAAGCAGCATAGACCTGGGTGCACAGGGCTGCAGCTGAAGTTCCCGGCATACCCTGCAGATGCTCGGCTATGTTTAGCCACTCACATCCGTTACTACATCAAGGTGACAAGGAGCATCAGAGGAATGGAGTTGTACCTGCTTGTCACTCACAAAAGACCTCACCATCGAGTGACAGTCCAGACGATATCCAGGTGGCTCCGGATCGTCCTGGATAAGGCAGGTATTGACACCAATGTGTTTAAATCCCACTCCACCAGGGCTGCATCTACGTCGGCGGTGAGGGTCATGGAGGTACCCATGGACCATATCCTCGCCACAGCAGGATGGGCGAATGAATCTGTGTTCCAGCGGTTCTATAATAAGCCTGTTGCTGCTCCCCTTCAGTTCGCCGAGGCCGTGCTGAACGCCGGGTGTGAACGTGGGGATGTCCCTGATTAAAAGGGCGTTATTTGTTGTGTTATTAATAAATCTTCTTTTTGTTTCAGTATAACCTCGTTTCATCAACTTGCTTACTCCAATCCATCCTTGCTAGTGGTGTGTCCGCATGGACGTTGTCCAGGGCGTGTAATCACAGAAGCTTTGAAGTCTTCACGAAGTCACTCACGTGACTCCGAAATGAAATAGTAAGATTGAACGAGAACTTACCAAGTTTGAAGGTTGATCTTTATTTCATGAGGAGTTGCGGTGAGGGATTTCGTGCCCTCCGCTCCCAACCCTCGATCATCTTCAGCTGGTAATCAGAGTCTCTTTAAATCTTACTATGCCAAGTCATTTCTGTTGTTGTTTCTGTGATTCCACACCGCTGCTTTGAAGAATGTCGCGCATGCGTGCCGGCGGGCTCTTCACGAAATCCCTCACCGCAACTCCTCATGAAATAAAGATCAACCTTCAAACTTGGTAAGTTCTCGTTCAATCTTACTATTCTGATGAATATTCATCTGCCACTGTGTGCCTGTGTATTTTTAGAAAGTGACGGAGATAATGTGAGCACAAAGCTTCGGAGTTGAATCTATTTAGTGCGGTACTATTTTAAGCCATCATTATTACATTTATTCTCGATTAAGCCAACATTCACTGACATGTTAGCAATCGTGTTGTATCCTGCCTTTGCTCCAAGCACAGATTATATTCTAATAAACAGCCTTCAGAGATTACATGTGGAATATATATATATATATTCATACATCATCATAACCAGATATTTATACAGTTCCCTGATGATCAAAGCTTGATGAGAGCTAACTGAAGTTTATTTGTAGTTTATGATGCATTTTGCCTATGAGCCAAACAAACTATGAGTGCTGCATAAAATAACATTAGAATGACACCTCTTGAACTGTTAAGGGCCTGTCCCACTTACGTGCACGCAGAGTACGCGACCTCGTCATTGCGTTGAGGTGCACGGGCATCGTATGGCCACGGGGGGGGGGGGGGGGGGGGCGGTTCCGCTGAAGCCGCTGTGCGGTCGAATTAAGTCGCACGCAAACTTCGCGGCTCAACGTGACCACGAGGCCGCGTAAATTGCGTGCCAAGGACACGCAAGTGGGACAGGCCCATTACTGTGAGATCTTCTACTCAGTGTAGACTCCGAAGTCACGATTAACAAGATGAAACTAGAACATAGAACACAGCGTTGGAACAGGCCCTTCATCCCATAATGTCCATCACAAAACATGAGGCCAACTATTATAAACTACCATCTTCTGCCTGCATGTTATCCATATCCCGCGATTCCCTGCACATCCGTATGCCTATCTAAAAGAGGTAGACACAAAATGCTGGAGTAACTCAGCAGGTGAGGCAGCATCTATGGAGAGAAGCAATGGGTGACTTTTTTGGGGTCGAGACCCTTCTTCAGACTGATGTCGCGGTAGAGGGGGCGGGAAAAATATAGAAAGTGGGCGGAGACAGTGGGACTTGAAGGAGAACTGGGATGGGGGAGGGGAAGGAGGGAGAAAGCAGGGACTACCTGAAATTGGAGAAGTCAATGATCACACCGCTGGGGTGTAAACTACCCAAGCGAAATATGAGGTGCTGCTCCTCCAATTTGCAGCGGGCCTCACCCTGACAATGGAGGAGGCCCAGGACAGAAAGGTCGGATTGGGAATGGGAGCGGAGGTGTTGGGCGAAGCGATCGGCGAGCCTGCGCTTGGTCTCGCCGATGTAGAGAAGTTGACACCTGGAACAGTGGATACAGCGGGACCATCTTCCTCCATCACCACCCCTGGCTGTGCATTCCAGGCACCCACCGCCCTGTGTGTAAAACCATGCTCGTCTCCTTTGAACTTTACTCATCTCACCTTAAAGCCTCTGCCTTCAAATCTTTGATATTTTCATAATGTGAAAAAGTTCCTGACCATCTAAAAGTTGTTATATAATATAACTAAAATAAGATATATAAGATAACAATATATTATCTTATATATCTTATTTTAGTTATCTTATATAACAACTTTTAGATGGTCAGGAACCTTTTCCTATATATAGGATAATTAAAAGTTGTTATACCTTTTATAGAAACATAGAAACATAGAAAAATAGGTGCAGGAGTAGGCCATTCGGCCCTTCGAGCCTGCACCGCCATTCAATATGATCATGGCTGATCATCCAACTCAGTATCCCGTACCTGCCTTCTCTCCATACCCCCTGATCCCTTTAGCCACAAGGGCCACGTCTAACGCCCTCTTAAATATAGCCAAAGAACTGGCCTCAACTACCTTCTGTGGCAGAGAATTCCAGAGACCCACCACTCTCTGTGTAAAGAATGTTTTCCTCATCTCGGTCCTAAAGGAATTCCCCCTTATCCTTAGACTGTGACCCCTTGTTCTGGACTCCCCCAACATCGGGAACAATCTTCCAGCATCGAGCTTGTCCAACCCCTTAAGAATTTTGTAAGTTTCTATAAGATCCCCCCTCAATCTTATATAGTTCTATATACTTTTATACTAAACACTATATACTTCTATCTGGGCTCCCCTCAACATCCAGCGTTCCAGAGAAACCAATCCAAGTCTGTCCAACCTAGGGTTGCCACTGGTCCCGTATTAGCTGGGACATCCCGTATATTGGGCTAAATTGGTTTGTTCCATATGGGACTGCCCTTGTCCCATATTTGACTGCTACTACTTGGGTCAAGGGGACTGTCGGGTTGGAGCACCACATCCGGCCCCGCCTCACCCGTCCCATATAACCATATAACAATTACAGCATGGAAACAGGCCCTCTCGGCCCTTCCAGTCCGTGCCGACCATTTATTTTCCCCTAGTCCCATCTACCTGCACTCAGACCATACCCCTCCATTCCCTTCCCGTCCATATACCTATCCACTTTACTTTTAAATGTTAAAATCGATCCTGCCTCCACCACTTCTGCTGGAAGATCATTCCACACAGCCACCACTCTCTGAGTAAAGAAGTTCCCCCTCATGTTACCCCTAAACTTCTGTCCCTTAATTCTCATGTCATGCCCTCTTGTTTGAATCTTCCCTACCCTCAATGGGAAAAGCTTATCCACGTCAGCTCTGTCTATCCCTTTCATCATTTTAAAGACCTCAATCAAGTCCCCCCTTAACCTTCTGTGCTCCAAAGAATAAAGACCTAACTTTCTCTGTAACTTAGTTGCTGGAACCCAGGCAACATTCTAGTAAATCTCTCTGTACTCTCTCTATTTTGTTGACATCCTTCCTATAATTAGGCGACCAAAATTGTACACCATACTCCAGAATTGATCACACCATTGCCTTGTACAATTTTAACATTACTTCCCTCCTCCTATATTCAATGCTCTGATTTATAAAGGCCGGCACACCAAAAGCTTTCTTTACCACCCTATCTACATGCGTTTCCACCTTCAGGGAACTATGCACAGTTATTCCTAGATCCCTCTGTTCTGCAGCATTCCTCAACATAGTGCAGCCCATGGAGTGCAGCAGCAGCAGCAGCAACGCCTCGCCCGTGGCCCCGTCGGTCAGCAGCCCGACCAGCTGTCCGACCTTCGGACCTTCGCTTACCGCTGACACCACCACCGCCCCTCGTTCTCATGGCCGATCATCGGTTCATGAGTTGGACGGGGCGCCGCACTTTGCGCGCGATGTCGCGCGGCCTGGGCCAAAACTCCTCAGCTGGCCCTCCGGCTGGGCTTTGTGTGCAGTCCAGCACCCGGGCCAACTCATCATCCACGGCCGAGTCAGTCAACGAATTGTCATCGGGAATTTGTCCCATATTGAATTATTTGTGAGTGAGAAAGTTGGCAATCCCTGGCCCAACCCCTCCCTGTAGCTAATCCAGGCATCATTCTGGTAAACCCTTCTGCACACTCTCCAAAGCCCCCACTGCCTACCTGACACCGTACAGCACAGGGAAGGCCATTCGGCCCACAAACAATAAGCTGTTTTACGCAGTGAAGTAACGGAGGATAAACTTGAAGAGGTATTTAAGTTTATGAGTGGAGTTCTGGGTGCCCCCATTACAGGGAGCATGTGGAGGCTTTGCAGAGGGTGCAGAGGAGGTTTACTGCCTGGATCAGAGGGTTTCAACCACAAGGAGAGGTTGGACAAACTGGGATTATTTGTTTCACACACACACACACACTGAGACACGCACACACACACACACACACACACACAGACACACACACACACACACACACACACACACACACACACACACACACACACACACACACACTGAGACACGCACACGCACACACACACACACACACACACACACTGAGACACGCACACACACACACACACACATACACACACACACACACATACACACACACACACATACACACACACACACACACACACACACACACACACACACACACACACACTGAGACACACACACACAAACCCCCCCCACCACACACACACACACTGAGACACACACACACTGAGACACACACACACACACACACACACACACTGAGACACACACACACACACTGAGACACACACACACTGAGACACACACACACACACACACACCATCACACATACACACACTGAGACACACTGAGACACACACACACACACACACACACACACACACACACACACACACACACACACACACACACACTGAGACACACACACACACACTGAGACACACACACACACACACACTGAGACACACACACACACTGAGACACACACGCGCGCACACCGCTGAGACACACACACGCACACACTAACCACCCTCCACACTCAGGCAAGTTTTTTTTTACACAGAGGGTGGTGGGTGCCTGGGCCGGGGTTGGTGGTGGAGGCAGATACAATACTGGTGTTTCAGTAGCCTTTAGATAGGCAGTGGAGGAAGGAACTGCAGATGCTGGTTTAAACCGAAGGTAGACACAAAATGCTGGAGTAACTCAGCAGCATCTCTGGAGAGAAGGAATGGATGACGTTTCAGGTCGAGAACCTTCTTCAGACTGATCACATGGGTGTGCAGGGAATGAAGGGATATGGATTATGTGCAGGCAGAGCAGATTAGTTTAATTTGGCAACATCAGTCAAGTCAAGTCAAGTCAAACAAACTTTATTGTCATTTAGGAATACATTGATATATGCAGTTCCAAACGAAATTCCGTTGCATTTGGCTCCCTGTGCAACACGATAATTAACAGAAGGATAGACATGGATAAAATGGATAAGTAGACAATGGTGGCAGCCCATTACATGGCATTCAGGAGTCTGATGGCTCGTGGGAAGAAGCTGTTGCAGAACCTTGATGTTCTGCTCCTTATGCTGCGATATCTTTTGCCCGAGGGCAGCAGAGTGAACAGTCCGTGATGGAGATGTGTGGGGTCTTTTATAATACTGCTGGCCTTAGACACGCAACGTTTGGTCGCAATATCCCCGATTGAGGGGAGAGAGGTCCCGATGATTTTTTCCGCTGTCCTCACCACTCTCTGCACGGACATCCAGTCAGAGGCTCTACAGTCCCCAAACCAGACAGAGATACAGCTGGTCAAAATACTCTCTATGGTGCCCCTGTAGAAAGTGGTGAGGATGGGATGGGGGAGGTGAGCTCTTCTCATCCGGCGCAGAAAGTGCAACCGCTGCTGCGCTCTCTTAACTATTGATGTGATGTTATTTGACCAGGTCAGACTGTTAGTGATCTGCACCCCCAGGAACTCGGGAACATGTTCAGCATAGACAATGAGGGCCGAAGGGCCTGTTCCTCAGCTGCACTGTTCTATATTCCATGTTGATCAGTCACGCTGGCAGTTGTCTGTGCAATCAGGAAAGGACTTCCCATTGTCTGAAATTTGTTTTTTAGTTTAGTCAATAGACACCATCGATCACCCGTTCACACTAGTTCTCTGTTATCCCGCTTTATCATCCACTCCCCACACACTAGGGGCCAGTTACAGTTAGCCCACAAACCCGTACATCATTGGAGTGTGGGAGGAAACCGGAGCTCCCAGAGAAAACCCACGCGGTCACAGGGAGAGCGTAAAAACTCCGTACAGACAGCTGCTGTAGTGAGGATCGAACCTGGGTCTCCGACTCTGTGAGGCAGCAGCTCTAACAAATAGAACTGAGTTTAGTTTAGTATATTGTCACGTGTACTGAGGTGCAGTGAGAAGCTTTTTGTTGTGTGCTAGTCAGTCAGCAGAAAGACAATACATGATTCCAATCAAGCAGTTCACAGTGTACAGGTACAGGATAAAGGGAATAAAGGGCCTGTCCCACCAGCATGCAACTCTATGCGATTAGCGCGACCTAACGTGGTCGCTTGAGCCGTCCGGCGTTGCGGGGCCGGTCCCACTTCGATCGCCGGAGCCGTGCGGAATTGTGCGGAGTTCGTCCTGACACCGCGCGGCGCTCCGAAAAACTGACTATGTTCAAAAATTCCGCGCGGCAACAGCTTGTCGGCTCGCAGTCGCCTCGACGCATTACACACCGCCCCAACATCGTGCCTCCGTGAACCTCTCTGTAGGTGCCTCCGTGACCCTCTATGTGTGTGGCTCCGTGGCCCTCTGTGTGTGTGTGCCTCTGTGCCCCTCTCTGTGTGCCCCTCTCTGTCCTGGCGAACTTACCTTAGACTTCGCTCCAAGTTCGCCTCACTTTGCGCCGCATTGCGCCACTCACCCGACCTCCGCGCGGCCCTCGCTGCCGGTTTGGTCGCGCTTGCCACATGCAGGCGCATGCTGGTGGGAACGGCCCTGTACAGGGGATCACCCGACCTCCGCGCGGCCCCCGCTTCTAGTTTGAACGTGCTCATCGCATGGGGTCGGATGCTGGTAGGACAGGCCCTTTACGTTTAGGCGAGATAAAGTCCAGGAAAGTTCAATTGAAGATAGTCCCTTATGAGGTAGATAGTACCGTTCAGTTACCTGATAACAGCTGGGAAGAAACTGTCCCTGAATCTGGAGGTGTGTGTTTTTCACACTTCTGTACTCCTTGCCTGATGGGAGAGGGGTGAAGAGGGAGTGGACAGGATGAGACTGGTCCTTTGATTGTGCTACTGGCCTTGCCGAGGCAGCGTGAGGTATAAATGGAGTCAACGGAAGGGAGGTTGGCTGCGTCCACAATTCATGCAATTTCTTGCGGTCTTGGATGGAGCCGTGATGCATCCCAATGTCACACAAATACCAACAATTCTGGCTCTTTGATGGGAAGAAGGTTGGCTGGTGAAGCAGTGGGAGGTGGGTGGGGCACCAGGGCGTGAGGCAGGGCCCTGGGGTGGTGGTGAGGAGGGAAGCACATTCCTTAGTGGGAGGTGCGGCTCTGGCAGTGAAGAGAAACATCATCAAACACTGCCTGGAGCCAAAGGGAGAAACCTTCTCCAGTGCTGGCCTTTGTCCAGCTATCTGTCTATCCACCCCCCCCCCCACCTCTATCCACCAATCACTCATGGACACAAAATCACAAAATGCTGGAGTAACTTGTTGGGTCAGGCAGACAGCATCTCTTGAGAAAAGGAATAGGTGATGTGTTTTGGCTCGAGAACCTTCTCAGGCCAAGTTGGCTCTCTGGTAGCCCGGGTGGCACCCGTAATGGCCGCCTCACCAGCAGCCTGTCAATAGACAATAGACGATAGGTGCAGGAGTAGGCCATTCAGCCCATCGAGCCAGCACCGCCATTCAATGTGATCGTGTCTGATCATCCCCAATCAGTACCCCGTTCCTGCCTTCTCCCCATATCCCCTGACTCCGCTATTTTTAAGAGCCCTATCTAGCTCTCTGTTGAAAGTATCCAGAGAACCGGCCTCCACCGCCCTCTGAGGCAGAGAACTCCACAGACTCACCACTCTCTGTGAGAAAAAGTGTTTCCTCGTCTCCGTTCTAAATGGCGTGTCCCTTCTCAGTTTTTGTTATTTTGAGTGTGTCTTAAGGGTGTCTTTAGTGTTTCTTGGAATGTTTTATGTGTGGGGTTCGTGTTGGGTGGGGGTGGGGGGGTGGTAATCGGGGGAACCTATTTTCAGCCTTGACGGAGATGCGATTGTTTCCCGTGACGCACCTCCGTCCCCACCTACGGCAACAACTTGAATTCGTGCGGACTTTCCCGGAGACCGGCCCGGAGCTTGCAGCCGCGGGCGCAGAGCGGACTTACCATGGCAGAGCGGGCGATGTTTTGCCGAGGATCGCCAGTGAAAGCGCTCCGACCACGGGGCCTGTGGACTTTAACACGGTGAAACCGCGAAGTCTCCGGTAAGAAGAGGCCGACTCGGGAACTCCATGCCGCGGAGGGTTCCAATCCGTCCCGACGCTGGAGTTTCCATCATCCCGACGTGTGGGCTTCGGACATCGGACCGTCGGCATCAGCAACGGCTGAGGGATCAAAGGCCTCGACCACCATGGGTGAACAATGGAGGGAGATAACTGAACTTTATTGCCTTCCATCACGGTGTGGAGTGTGGATTCCACTGTGGTGGATGTCTATGCTAAATTATGTTAGATGGTATTCCCTGCACGGGAGACCCAACCTTTTCCCTGTCAGGTGTCCGTTGTCATTGGGGCCAGCACGTGGAGCGGCCTCCGACCTGGGGGCTCCAGTCACTGAGCCTGCAGAGCTGCGGACTCACTGTCGTGGGGCTGGCTGGCCTCGGAGCGTGGGGAGCGGTGGTGGTTCGCCGCTGAGGCCCGACCCCGGAGCTCCAGCTCCAGCTGCAGCTGCAGACCGGTGGACTGTCGGGATATCGGGAGCTCGCGGGTCCGGGTGGGAGACCGCTCTCCGGAGCTCCCGCAACACAGCTTCTCCAGCCCGTGTCGCGGGGTTGGAGCAACCCGGAGCGGGGCCGTACATCGCCCCGCGCGGCTCTACTGACCGCGGGTCATTCCAGCGCCCGCCGGGGGCTCCAACGTTGTGACTTTTGGGCCTAGAGCGGGGCCGTTCATCGCCCGGCGCGGTCTCAATGGCCGTGGGACTTAACACCGCCCGCCTGGGGCTTCAACATCGGGAGAGAATTGGTGCAGGGGAGAGAGAAGACTTTGCCTTCCATCACAGTGAGGAGGCACAGTGTATTTTTATGAATTGTTCTGTTGTATGGCTTCTAGAAACGGAGTTTCGTTCGAGCCTCTCTGAGGTTCGAATGGCAAGTAATAAAATCAAATCAAAGCAAATAAAGGCACCCTCGAACTTGATATTACCTATTTCTCACCAGGGTTTATCCTCCACCCCCACACTGCCTACAACCAGTCTGCAGAAGGGTCCTGATCAGAAACATCCACAGATGCTGCCTGACCCACTGAATTACTCCAGCACTTTGTCTTTTTTTTGTTGTAAACCAGCTGTTCCTCGTTTCTGCCCTTTATTGCTGGCAATGCTTTGTACATTGCATTATCCGTGTTCTCCAGAGGTAAGGCCCGACCCGCTGAGTTACTCCAGCATTTTGTGTCTTTTTCCGTACGCCAGCACCTGCAGTTCCTTGTGTCCACATCTCACTGGCCAGTGGTGGCACTGGACTGCCATCTGCTGGGGAATCAAGGTTCTGCAGCCGTGATACTCCGGATATGGGACCCTGATTGTCTGCATTGCAGTTTGCCATTGAGTAGCAGGCTGACACTCTGTGCCAAGGCCTGCACTTGGAGTATTGCATGCAGTTCTGCTCCTCCGTTACAGTAAGGTGGAGGCTTCTGAGAGGGTGCAGAGGAGGTTAACCAGGATGATGCCTGGATGGGAGGCTTTCCTCTCCAAGGAGAGGTTGGACAAACTTGGATTGTTTTGTCTGCAACGCCAGAGGTTGTGTGGGGGCCTGATACAAGTATGAGAGGCATAGATAGGGTAGACAGTCCAAACCTTTATCTGCAGGGTGGAATAATCAAAGACTAGTGGGCACAGATTTAAGGTGAGACGTGCAGAGTTGACAGGAGATATGCGGGGCAAATTTTGTTTTACACAGAGGGTGGTGAGTAGAGTTGCCGACTGTCCCGTATTAGCCGGGACATCCCGTATATTGGGCTAAATTGGTTTGTCCCATACGGGACCACCCTTGTCCCGTATTTGACTGCTACTACTCGGGTCGAGGGGACTGTCGGGTCGGAGTGCCGCGTCCGGCCCCGCCTCACCCGTCCCGGCGTAGTGCAGCCCATGGAGTGCAGCAGCAGCAGCAGCGCCTCGCCCGTGGCCCCGTCGGTCGGCAGCCCGGCCAGCTGTCCGACCTTCGGACCTTCGCTTACCGCCCACACCACCACCACCCCTCCTTCTCATGGCCGATCATCGGTTCATGAGTTCGATGGGGCGCTGGACTTTGCGCGCGATGTCGCGCGGCCCGGGCCAAAACTCCTCAGCTGGCCCGCCGGCTGGGCTTAGTGTGCAGTCCAGCACCCGGGCCAACTCATCATTCACCCAGCCACGGCCCAGTCGGTCAACGAATTGCCGTCGGGAATTTGACCCGTATTTGGACCTATTGTCCCTTATTTGGGAATGAGAAAGTTGGCAGCGCTAGTGGCCTGGATTGCGTTGCCAACTACGACAGTGAAGAGATTTATAGATAGGCAGATGAAAATGCAGAGAACGGCAGGCATGGCTTGTGTGCAGGTGGATAGGTGTTGGTCTTGGCATCGTGTTCCGCACAGATATTGTGGGCCTCTGCAGTACTGTTCAATGATGGAGATTTCTTTTTTTTTTTTTGAATATTTTTTTATTTGAAGTAACCAGTTTACAATGTATAACACACATTTAAAACTATCATCTTAATTCAATATTTCTACAAATAGCACATCGATAATTAATATCGTCTGTTTTTTTGGAAATAAAGATAGAAAAAGATATATAATAAAGAGGAAAAGAAAAAAAAGATAGAAATAGAAAACAATCTACAAATACAAATTAAAAAATATATATATATTATATATATAAATCAAAAACAACTAAGTACATTATACGTGAGATTATTTCAAACAATAATATCGATGGGACATGCGCATTAATCCCATATGTAAATAAGTTATTCTCATCGGATTCCGTAGGGTGCCCGTCGAGCCGTGATGCCAAGAACAGCTACTTCTCTAGATACTGTATATATGGAGACCATATCAGTTCAAAAGAATTATACCTGTCCAATAGGACAAATCTAATTCTTTCCAAATATAACGTCTCCTGCATCTCTGCTGTCCACATTTTAATTGTTGGGGATAATGTTCCCTTCCAAAATGTCAATATTATTTTTTTCCCTATTATCAAACAGTAATCAAAGAAATTTCTTTGATTTACTGTCAAAACCAAACTTGATTCCGGAATTCCAAATATTATTAATTTTGGGTCAGGGTCCAGTTTAACTTTAAGAAATTCAGAAATTACTTTAAAAATTTCTGTCCAGTAATAATTCAACTTAGGGCATGTTACAAAACTACGTGTTAAGTTTGCTTCTAGATTCTTACATTTATCACAAATAGAGGAGAGATTGGGAAAAATACTATTTAATTTGGTTTTCGAATAATGTAATCTATATAGTACTTTAAATTGTATTAATATATGTCTAGCATTTAAAGAACACCGATTTATTCTCTGTAGGCTTTCTTCCCAAATTTCTTTTGTTATAGGTAATCCAATTTCATTTTCCCATGCTTGGCGATATGTTTCAGTTATTGGGGTCTCTTTATCTAGAATAATATTATATATATGAGCTATTAACTTTTCCGTATTTGGATGTAAGTTAAACAAACCATCTAATAAGCCTGGTTCTTTATTTTTATAATTTTGTGTATTACATTTAATGTAATCTCTAATTTGTAAATATCTAAACAAATGTTGTGAAGGCAATCCAAAAATATCTTGCAACTCTTCAAATAATAAAAAATTTCCATTTCTATAAAGGTGTCCTATCCTTTTAATTCCTAAATCCTCCCAGAGTCTAAACCCCGCATCTAATATTGAGGGTTTAAACAGTGGGTTATTCCTAATTGGTAACCTAAAAGATAGATTATCCAGATGTAAAGTCTTAACTATCTGTTTCCATATACGCCTATTATTATAAATTATAGGGTTATCCCTATAAATCTTTTTTTGTACTTCCTTTGGCGCAAAGAGAATCGAGCCTATATTAAAAGGTAAACAGTCTTCCTTTTCCATCTTTAACCACATTGGTTCATTATCCAGATTTATCCACCAAAAATTCATATTCTTAATCTGGACTGCCCAGAAGTAATATAAAAAATTTGGAAGTGCTAACCCTCCATTTATCTTAGACTTACATAAGTGTTTTTTACTTATTCTATGACTTTTATAGTCCCAAATAAAACTATTAACAATATTATCAATTTTCTTAAAAAAAAATTTCGGGAGAAAAAAAGGAATAGCCTGAAACAAATATAACAATTGTGGTAAAAAAATCATTTTTATAGCATTAATTCTACCAACCATAGATATAGGAAGTGTTTTCCAATATGAAATATTTTTTATAAGTTTATCTAATAATTGAGGATAATTAGATTTAATTAATAATTTATAGGATTTAGGTACATTGATTCCTAAATATTTAAATTTATCTGTGACTATTTTTAATGGATATTGTTGCAATATATTTACATTTATGCCAGTTATAGGCATAATTTCACTTTTATTCCAGTTAATCCTATATCCTGAAAATATGCTAAATTCATTTATAACATTAAATAACTTGGGAATACTGCATTCCGGTCTTGTAATATAAATCAAAACATCATCTGCATATAAAGATATTTTATTAATTGTTGTATCAGTATTATAACCATATATTTCAGGTTCAGATCTAATTCTTTCAGCCAAAGGCTCTATGACCAAGGCAAATAATAAAGGGGATAACGGACATCCCTGTCTGCATCCCCTAAATAGTTTAAATTTAGGTGATAGTATTTGATTAGTTAAAATTCTTGCAGTAGGATTAGAGTATAATATTCTTACCCATTTACAGAATCCATCCCCCAATTGAAACTTTTCCATTATATTAAATAAATATGACCATTCCACCTGATCGAATGCTTTTTCTGCATCCAACGATATAACTGCTAATTCTGTGTCTCTTTTTCTTTTCGAATATATGATATTAAACAGGCGCCTAAGATTGTGTGATGAATAACGTTTTGGAATAAAACCTGTTTGATCGTGATGTATTATTTTAGAAATCACTAAACTTAGCCTCCGAGATAGTACCTTAGTTAATATTTTTTGGTCAGTATTTAAAAGAGCAATCGCTCTATATGATCCAGGATCTTCCAGATCCTTGTCTAACTTAGGGATGAGTGTGATTGTAGATTCGTTTAAGGATTCTGATAATTTTCCTAGTTCATATGCATATCTATACACTATCTGTAATCTTGGTGAGATTAGATCATTAATTTTTTAATAAAATTCTGCACTCAGGCCATCAGGGCCCGCGGTTTTTCCATTTTTTAACGAACCAATTGATTCTTCAATATCTCTTACTGATATTTCAGCATTTAACAATTGCCTACTTTCCAGATCTAGCCTATTAATATGACATTTGTCGAGAAATTTTTCCATTTCATCTGTTTGCCCTGTTGATTTTGATGAATAAAGATTTTGATAATATTGTAAAAATGTGTCATTAATATCCTTTGGTATAGTCAGTATGTTTCCCTGCATAGATCTAATACTATGTATAGTTTTTTCATCGTCTAATTTTCTGAGTTGTCGTGCTAATAATTTTTGTGGCTTATCTCCAAATTCAAAATGTACTTGTTTGGTTTGTTGAAAAAGTTTAATAACTAGGTCAGAATATATTTTATTTAATCTATATTTTAATATTGCAATTTTATTAACTAACTCTTTAGAAGGATGTCTTATATTTTCACTATCTAATTGTTTTATCTCCTATTCTAACTTTTGCTCCGTCTTTCGATTTTCTTTATTAAAATATTCTTGTGCTGATATTATTGCACCACGCATAAATGCTTTAAATGTATCCCATAATAATAATGGGGAAATCTCAGGTTTATCATTAGTTTCGAAAAATAATTTAATCTGTTCCTCCACATAATTACAACAGCCTTTATCCTTCAATATTTGTGGGTTAAATCTCCAAGTGTTAGTTTTATTAACTATATCTTTTAATTTTATCTTGAATGTTAGCGGGGCATGATCTGAGATAATAATATTGTGGTATTTTGCATCATACGTGAAGGGAAGTAATTTTGAATCGACTAAAAAATAATCTATCCTCGAATAGGTTCCAAATACCGGTGAGAAAAATGAATATTCACGTCCAGTTGGATTATCCAATCTCCAAATATCCTTAACATTCGATGTATTAATAAAAGAATTTATAAATTTACTTGACTTAGAAAGAGCTTTCCTTTTTGTGGAAGATCTATCTAAATAATTATCTAAAGTACAATTTAAATCACCCCCAATTATTAAATTATATTGAGTAGATATAGGGATATTATTAAATATTTTCTTGAAAAATAATGGGTTATCGAAATTGGGTGCATATATATTCATAAAAATTACTTTTTTTGACTTTAATTCCCCTGTAATTATTAAATATCTACCCTCCTTATCCTCTATTATAGAACTAGGTTTAAAAGGTATGCCTTTACGAATAATTATTGCGACTCCTCTAGATTTATGTATAAATGATGAGTGATACACCTTTGAAATCCACTTAGCTGTTAATCTATATTGAGCATCTTTTTTAAGATGTGTCTCTTGAAGAAACGTAACATCTGATTTCAATCTATTCAACTGAGCTAACACCTTTCCCCTTTTAACTGGTTCATTAATTCCCTTAACATTCCAACTACAGAAGGTGATTCCATCACCCCCAATCCTTACATTCATATCTTGCATTTTATTATTAGGGTGGCTTTTTTTGAGGTAGCCTTCTTAACTCCTCCGGCCCGACATAACAGCCCTGCTTTAGTCCGATGAAAATTACCAATTCTATTAATCCATGTCCATTTAACCTGGTTATATAATATAAGTCGTAACCATAATCATATAATATATAATATAAAATCGAAAAATAGTAAAAAATGTAAATATAAAAAAAGTATAGGGTGATA
This sequence comes from Raja brachyura, assembly GCA_963514005.1. The sequence continues at coordinate 86,944,713 of OY740787.1, forward strand.
AAAGGGTGTAGAGAAAAAAAAACTACACTTTTATAGCGTGTAGTGTG